>JAKUCM010004812.1:0-46873 GCA_023374145.1 Lepidium sativum | reverse complement strand
AGTAGTACCTTAAAAAGATTATTTTATTCTAAATAGCTTTGTCAATAGAAAAAGTGAGGTCTTGTTAATATTCCTGGTGAATATGGCTTGTTGCGTTTCTTCCATACGTGGTAAATGGTAGTTTGGAACAACATCTAGGAGATGATCTTATCCATGAGGCTGAGTTGACCATCGAGTTAATATGAGACAATAATAGTCCAGTCATGATTTATGGAAGCACCGAGTAGAGAGTGAACTTTGACATTATACAAGATTTTATCGATATAATTGTTGACAAAAAAAAATATTTAGAAAAACAAATATATAATTACTCGAAAAATTAATTTTTAATAAACATTATTTATTTTTATTTTTTTTGTCAATATTGAGCCACAAATGACCGATCTATTAGCCATGCTCTTGCAAATGCAAGCGGGGGGGACTCGATCCCAATATGTGCAAATGCACATGCCTCTTGTGAACTTACCACCTGCCACTACGCTAAATGTCACTTGCCATTATTTATTACTTAGTCGTGCCAATATTAATAGTTATCATAAGCAATTAAAAATAAAATCGCCTCTAAATCTATAAAATAAATAAACATTAATATAAATAAAATTTTAGTTAATTTTTATTTACAAAATCACTAACTAAACTCTTTTTCATTTCAACAGTTTTTAAACTTTTTTTAAAAAATCTGGCATTTCAATAAGATTTTTAATAACATTTAGAACACACAAATTAAACATTTCAAAGTCATGAAACTATCATTATTTTCATATTGCAGTTCAAAACAAAATACCACATTTTTTTATTATTCTTCTATTATTTAGTGTAAAATGAATGAACAAAGAAATAATGCCCCCAATTTATCTTCAAAAATTAGATGCCATAGACAAATGTTTATTTCCACCTCTTAAGAAAATTTCGTATTCTTTTCTAAAAATTATTAAATGTTGGAATTTAATATAATTTGACCAATTTTAATACTATAAAAAATTTATAACTCGAAAATAAAAACCCATTTGGAAAATCACAAAAAATTTTATAAAATAAAAAAGAAATATATAATACAAAACTAAAAATTTCAGTTATCAGAAGTTTATTATCCAAATCCCTCAAATTTCTGACATTCTCCAATATGTTTATGTTAAATTTCTTAAAGGAAAACAGACTGAGTTTCAAGTCTGAAGTCAAACAAGATGTCATCCAACTGAGAAGATAAGGACCTAAAACTCAGAAGCCATAAAGCCTATGCATCTGGGAATTCCCTCTTTTGTACTTTGCCTTGTTAATCTTTATCCACTTCAATTTTTCTTCCATTTTTATTATTTTATTTTCCTACATCTTGAAAGTAAAATCAAATATAATTATTTTGCTCATCCAGCTATAAATGCCACAGTTGTCAAAAAGTTCTCCTTCTTTGCTTTCCGCTCTCTCTCTTTTCTCTTTCTGGATTTGTTTTTTCGAATTGCAAATCAAAGCTTTTTTTCCAGCTTTAGCTGAGACTCTCACCAACAATCTCACCCAACTCTTCCTCCCCTAACCCTCCTAAAGCTTCTAATTCCTACTCTACAGACCCTAATCCTTACTTACATTTGCCTTTTGTTTATCTATATACTCTCCATGATTCAATACTTTAGTAAATCTTCCATCTTTCTTCTGATTCCTTATTGAAATTACCTAAATTTGGGTGTATTTTCTTCTGGGTGTATTTTGTGGGCTCGAGAGAGACTTCGACTGCAATTCATCATCATACATTTACATATATATATGCTAATTTACTTCACTTCTTTTTTTCGCTCTTTCTCTTTGGTTTGCGTCGATAAAAGCGGGATCTTTTCCCTTTCTTTCTCCTGCTCTAAGCGGAAGATTAATCAAAAGGGCAAAAGCTAAGCAGTCACATTGTAAGGTAAAATTCATTGAACTAACAAAAAGCTGCTTTGTTCCTGAATTTTTTTCTTTCGATTGCATTAATATGTGATTCTTCTGTATAATGTCTCTTGCTGCAATCGTAAGTGATTCTTTTCCAGTGGATTAAGAGAGACGTGTTTCCTATTTTTTCCCCTCAATTTTGTTTTGGTGACAAATGTTGGTAACTTTAAAGCCTTTAACTTGTTTGTTGATATGCCTCAATTAACTGCTGAAATTGCGCTTGCCTTTTGTTCCTGTTTGTAAGTGTCAGCATTTGTGATCGAAGTGGTTAATGGTTATCCAAACTTCTTAGTCGGTAGCTCTTACATACCAATTTTAGATTCATCCATTTGTCTAAGAATCCATTTTTCTTAGATTGCTCCTTGGCTTGTAAGGTTTGTAAAAGTCAGATGTCTTAGTCCTCTTGATGTATGTATGCAAACGTTTCTAAAATTGTATATTTTCTTGTTTCTTAGGTGGTAATTGTGAAGTTGTGAGCAAAGGGACAATTTGTCTCCGGATATAGGACTAAAGATGTCATCTGAAAGTCCGTTGAGTGCTGGAATGTCGAAGAAGATATCTTTTTTAGGTTCTAAGGATATAAAACTGTGGGCATTGATTTGCTTGGTAGTTGGCGCATTTGTGATTTTGGTTCTCTTTATCTTATCTCTTTGGATTGCATTCCGCCAGAAATCCCGGAAATCATCTCAGAAGTTGTTACCGTTCAGCCAAATACCAAACGTGGCTAAAGATATCAGGGTTGATGATAGAGCTGGGTTTCAGAATCACAATCAGAATTTAGGCCTCCCATTTACTGATAAATCGAGTGAAAGAAACTCAGGGAAGATGATGGCTTACCTGGGAAGAACAAAGTCTAGTGATAATGATAGTATAAGTCAATGTAGCTCTGTTCATCATCATGAGAAAGCTTATAGTTCTCACTCTGGTGAAGAAGGAAGCTTTGGATCGGCTTGGAGACAAGCTTCTCTATCGCAGGCTGGAATTGTAACAGCATCTCCATTGGTTGGTTTGCCAGAAATATCTCATCTTGGTTGGGGACACTGGTTTACTCTCAGGGATCTTCAGCTAGCCACCAACCGTTTTGCTGCAGAAAATGTAATTGGTGAGGGTGGTTATGGGGTAGTTTACAAGGGTAGACTCATCAATGGTAATGATGTTGCTGTAAAGAAGCTTCTCAACAATCTGTAAGTTTTGTTTGGGATTATCAAATGTTTGTGAACCAGTTGCTTGTTTCCTTTATACTTGTTTAGTAATCCTATCATAATTTTGTCTCTAGGGGACAGGCTGAGAAGGAATTCCGGGTTGAAGTTGAGGCTATTGGTCATGTACGGCACAAGAATCTTGTAAGGCTTCTAGGATACTGCATAGAGGGTGTTAATAGGTGAGTTTCACTTGCCTCTTATCAGTCTGAAAGTGCTTAGTCTAATCTGTAATTTCTTATGCTACAGCTGTCTGATTATGCTATTATCTTAGTCTCATCAGTAACCTCTTATTATACTGCCGAAAGAATATCCAATTAGAGTTAATGCTAAGAGAGGAAACTAGTCCATGAATCTATTTCTATTTGAATACGATGCAGGATGCTTGTTTATGAATATGTGAATAGTGGTAACTTAGAACAATGGTTACATGGAGACATGGGGAGACATAGCACCCTCACTTGGGAGGCACGCATGAAGATCCTTGTCGGTACTGCACAAGGGTAAGTTATTTAATATGTCAACTCTGTTGTGAACTTTGTACTTGAAATTTTAAATAGAAATTTGTAAAGGGGATATTGATGTGCTGTGTGCTACAATAAACAGGCTTGCTTATTTGCATGAAGCAATAGAACCAAAAGTAGTCCATAGAGACATAAAAGCAAGCAATATCTTGATTGATGATGACTTCAATGCGAAGCTTTCCGATTTTGGGTTAGCCAAGCTCTTAGACGCGGGTGAGAGTCACATCACGACTAGAGTCATGGGCACCTTCGGGTAAGTCTAAAATTTGTGCCCTCTTTGGCGATGATGGGTTTTTGTCTTCATCTTATTTAAGATCATATGTATGTGCTTCAGCTATGTAGCACCCGAATATGCTAATACAGGTCTATTGAATGAGAAGAGCGACATTTATAGCTTTGGTGTTCTTCTTCTAGAAACTGTAACTGGAAGAGATCCAGTTGACTATGAACGCCCAGCCAATGAGGTAGCCTAGATATGTCTATTTTGTCAATGTATCCAGGAATCATGCATATGTTGCTGTTGAGACATGTGCTCTCGTTGGCAGGTGAATCTGGTTGAATGGCTAAAGATGATGGTTGGAACAAGAAGAGCTGAAGAAGTTGTTGATCCAAGGATTGAGCCCAAACCTGCAACACGTGCTCTGAAACGTGCACTTCTTGTTGCCCTGAGATGTGTGGATCCTGAAGCAGAGAAACGGCCTAGAATGAGCCAGGTTGTGCGGATGCTTGAATCCGATGAACACCCTTTTCGTGAGGTATATTATAGTTATACCACAGAATCTGCTCGAATGCTCTGGAAATATTGAACTTTATCATATACAGTAACAAGTGATGGTCCAAATCTACAACAATTGTTGTGTGTTGTACATATATCAACAAGATGGTATATATATTTTATTTATTTTTGCAGGAGCGGAGGAACAGGAGGAGTAGAACAGCAAGTATGGAGATTGTCAAGGCCACAGAGAAATCAGTGGACAAAAGCACGGCTGGTCAGCCAGAGGTCCATATGACAAAACCTGAGAAGATTCATAAATAGGAAACATGTGTAGACCCTGTGAAAGATGCAGCTGAGTAACTTCAAAAATCAAAGGCCCTACTGATTGATGATGAAACTCGTGCTTGTGGAGGAAAAAACAATTGGATGAAAACAGACCTCTCATCCCTGGTTCAGATCAAAGAGCTGGCAGGTAATTATAATATCCGCTAAGTAACTAGTGATGCAATCTTAGGAGCCAATTCTTTGGTGATTGGGAAGCGTTTTGCTTCTCTTCATCTTTGTGATTCTTGCTTCTCATATCTTTTTTTTTAGTCTTGGCTTTTAGGATGTCAAACATTATAGCCAGAGCAAATATGTTGTTGTACTATGATTTGATTTTATATGTCATCCTATCTCTCTTGATTGAGACGTATATAAATCATGTTGTGACATATGTGAGACCTTGCTGATTTTGCAACAAGGAAACAAATAAGCCTTTCTTCATGAAAATTGAACTGAACTGGAGTTGTATCGAACATTATCGAAATTAGACTGCAAACTGAATCTCCCTTGACCTCCCTAACACGATGAACTTTGGTTAAAAGGCTTTTAAAACTAGAAGTTGATGTATAAATTGTTGTGCATCTGATTCGAGAGTATAACAAAACAATATTACAGTTTCTTGCTTCTAATATGACTTAAGAGGGTTTTGATATATTGTTATCCAATCAGGAGTGCGAGTCTGAGGACTTGTAATGAGACCAATACTCTTTGACAAGCATTCCAAACAAAGACTCTTCATTCTTCATCAACTTCACTGGCTCATCATACTCCACAATTCGTCCTACAATTCACGAGAAACAGATCGAGAGAAATAACAAAATATTTAGAAAATAGATGAAGCTAAGATGATGCAATCACTCACCATCGCTGATGGAGAGAACCATTGTACAATCCATAACAGTGGGGATACGGTGAGCGACTGTAATGACGGTGCAGTCGGCAAATTGTCGTCGGATTGTTTTCTGAAGTATCAGATCCGTGGCATTATCTATCGATGCAGTGGCTTCGTCGAGGACCAATAATTTGCTTCTTCTCAAAACTGCTCTGCCTAAACAGAACAATTGTCTCTGTCCCATGCTCCAGTTTGATCCATCCTCCACAACTATCAAAACGATAAACCAAACTTTGAGCCACAAAAACATCTAAATTTTCAGACTTCCATTTGTAAGTGACTCAGATTTGTTACCTGCTGAATCCAAGCCATTCTTCTTCTCTTGAACCACCTCTTTGAGTTGACACTTGCCAAGAACCTGCATTTTGAGATAATGGGGTATATATATTTATTGATTGCAACTTCTTTATAAGATTCATAGTTTCAAATGGGTTTATCTTAGTTAGAATTACCTCCCAAATCTCAGCATCTGAATGCTGACATAAAGGATCCAGATTGAATCTCACTGTTCCACTGAATAGAGTGGGATCCTGAGGTATGATGCCAAACCTTGATCTCAGATCATGAATTCCGATTCTGGAGATATCAACACCGTCAACGACAATCTTTCCTCCAAATGGCTCAACAAGTCTGAACAGAGCACTGATCAGAGTTGTCTTACCACTACCGGTCCGACCAACTATTCCAATCTTGTGTCCTCCTTTAAATGTGCAGCTGATTCCTTTCAAAACCAATGGGGACTATCTTCTGTATCTTATCTGTATATATGAGCAATATAAGATCACCACAATCACATTGTATGAATTTATGGAGTGGCAATGTCTCAGTCAAACTTGCCTGCAAATCAGTAATTTCAACTCGGCCTGTGACTGGCCAGTTAACTGGTGGTCGACTCTCTTCTATTACTTCAGGAGCCTCAGGTGTTAAATGTGTATACTGTTTTAGCCTCTCAACCGAAATGATCCAGTTTGCTAAGTTGCATTGGTGATGTACAGAGGAAACAAGTCCCATATTCAAAGATAAACCATAAGATAACGCCATACCGATGAACCCTGCACAACAAACAAAACACCGATAAGCAACGTGAATCCGATCCCCAGAAAGTTTCATTTTTGATGATAACTTACCAGAACTAAATGTTCCTGTAGGTAGCAAAACCATGCAGAAAGCAGTGGAGGCAAGAACGATGGCACTGACGATTTCAAGCCGCTGGATCAGCCATTCGTTAGCTGCAAAGCTATGGAAGAAAGGACTTGCGTTTGTATCGATGAGTGTGAGACTTTTCTTGAAAAACCTCTCTTCTTCATCAAATGCCCTTATAGTTACTGCTCCTGCTACTGATTCTGCTAAATGATTCGCCACATAAGATCTTGTCGTTCCATTGATCCGCATCAACTCTTTTGCTGCTTGGAAGTAGTATTTCTGTAACAAAGATCAAAAGAAAAGAAATCAGAATTACTCTTTTTTTTTTAAAGCGACCACAAGGTATATCAACAGGGATTTAAACTGACCTGTAAACGAAATGCTAGATAAACCATGGGAACAGATACGAACAAGACTTGCCAAGTAACAGTAGCTAACACTCCAAGACTACAACCGGTGTTTATTGTAGATGCAACCACAAAGATCAGACCGAAAGTCAAGATCTACAATGCTCAAGTCAGATGAGACCTGAAAATCCTCAGGTGTAACAGTTTAAGAGGTTGACTACCAGAATAAAAAACAAAAATGTTCATCAGAATTTACCCTGCTAAGAATCCGTCCAGTAGGTGTGGAGTCATAAAATGACATAGGCGCTCTAAAAAGAGAGTTAAGAAGCTGAGAAAACAACGACTCTGATGATCTCATGCACATGATCACAACACAGATAGATCTAACCATCAAGCAGAGAACTGAGCACAACCCAATCAACAAGTAGACCAAGATTAATTTCAAGGTGCTAACTTGAGGGTTCTCAACGTTTGCAGCCATCCAAGAGTTCTGAAGAATCTGTCCAATTGCAAATGTGAGCTGACTTAAGCTCGCTATGAAGAAGAATATGTAACCTTTGTTCTGTTTCATGTACTGTATGTACGGTCTCAACCCCGTGTCTCCCTTCTCTCGCTCTTCCTGTTTTATCAAACGAGTCGGTTTCAAGACCTTTGATTGCGACGTAAAGACTTTGTTGATTTCCTTCACTGGTTTGCTGGGACTGTCTACTGTAAACACTCTTTCAGAACCAGCTGTCTCTCTGTGAGCATTCACGAGATCTTGAAAAGTCTTTGCTTTTGGCTAAGAGTTCCTGGTATGTATCTGCTTCACTGATGAATGTCATTTTAAATTGTTATAACAAATATATTATCATTATGTATGTTTTATTTTGTTAGGATCATGAGTTTTTATACTATATAACAAATTACATTTTTTCAACTTAAAATCAGTTAGTAATAAATAAATTAAATCAATTAGTAATAAATAAATTACTCTTAAATCAATATTATATATATATATATTAGATTAGAGTAACTCGATAATATATATTAGGTTAGAAGTAATGATTTTTCTCTTCAGCTCGAATATGTGTGGTCTTAACAATCTACGCAAACATAATGCTCTTAAAGTCTTGGCTTCAAGAGCAAAACCCTACTCTTGGATGTGTTGTTGAGACTCATGTTCAAGAATCTTCTAGTCTTCAGATTATGAAGTCTCTGATCTTCAGAGTCTTGTATCTCAGTTGAACCAACCTTGGATCCTCTTGGGTGACTTTAATGAGATCTCATCTTCTCTTGAACATTCAAGATCTGCTGACTACAGTTTTGACCAATCTGGTATGCGTAACTTTCAGAATATGGTGCATCATTGTGATTTATCTAATCTTGCTTATAATGGGCCGTTCTTTACTTGGTGGAACAAGTGCATTATGGATCCTATTGGTAAGAAGCTTGATCGAGCTCTAATCAAATCTTGTTGGTTAAACTCGTATCCACATTGAAAACAAAAACGATTTGAAACTTGCAGAGAACTTTTTGTATTTCTTTTCAAGATAAGATTGTTTCAGATACAAAGAGAAGCTTATATAGAAGCTCTAAGTACCTAAGACTATACATCAATACATCTTGTCTCTTTATCAATACAATTTCGATCTTGTAGTGGACCATATCTTTTTTTCAGAGATATACATAAGCTTTTGCAGAAGTTAGTTGGTGTTGCAGGTTTTGGTTGAACATCACTTTCATTAGACAGCTTCCTTTGACTTACTTTGATGGGCTTAGATGTTGCTGAGCGCAATGTTGAATTGATCTCTTTTTGATCTGCAGAAAATGATTTGTGATCCATTCCTTTTGATGTTATGTTGTTACCCTCCTTCAAACTGGAGGTGGGAGAAGTCCCAACGCCTAGTTTGCGTATGAGATGAATAAAGGCTGCCTTAGGAAGTGACTTAGTGAAGATGTCCGCAAGCTGGTTTGATGCAGAAACATGAGTGGTTTCAATGAAACCCAAGGCTACTCTTTCTCGAATGTAATGCCAGTCTAATTCGAAGTGATTTGTTCTTGAATGCAGGGAAATATTGGTAGTAAGATAAACAGAAGAGATATTGTCACAATAGAGGTGAGCAGGACTTGGATTTTGTATTTGTAAGTCTCGAAGGAGTGAAGAAATCCAGGTTAACTCAGCTGCAGTTTCTGCTAAGGCTCTGTATTCTGCTTCAGTGGAAGACCTTGAGACTGTCGGTTGACGTTTGGCTTACCCAGAAACTAAAGTAGAACCAACAAAGGTGCAGAAAACAGTGGTAGAACGTCGGGTTTCTTTACAACCAGCCCAATCACTGTCACTGAATGCAAAAACAGAAAGATTGTCCGATTTCCTGAGATGTAAACCAAATGCAGTTGAACCTCAAAAATACCTAAGAATGCATTTGAGAAGAGCCCATTCAGATACAGTTGGAGCATGCATTCATTGGCAGATGAAGTTGACAGAGAACTGCAAGTCAGGCCGAGTAAGTGTCAAGTATTGTAACTTGCCAGCAATGCTTTGAAAAACTGTTGGTTCATAAAACAGATCATCGCCATTTGGTGTTTTATCAAGCCTTAGTGGTAATGGTGTATTCATAGGCTTACAAGATTCCATACTTGCTTGACAGAGAATCTCTTCTGCATATTTTTGTTGATGCAAAAACATTCCAGTATCATGCTGTTCAACTTGAATTCCGAGAAAGTAGTGAAGAGTGCCGAGATCCTTCATGGAAAAGTTGGAGTTGAGAGCTGCAATGAGATGTCTAAATAGTCTAGGATTGCTTCCTGTTAAGATGATATCATCAACATAGAGCAGTAAGATCAAAGTTTCAGCATTATGATGATAAACAAACAGAGAAGGGTCTGTTGTGCTGCAGTTAAATCCATATTGAATGATGAAGGTGCTGAACTTGTCAAACCATGCCTTGGGAGCCTGCTTTAGTTCGTAAATAGCTTTGTCAAGCTTGCACACATATGAAGGATATTGTGAATCTTCAAAGCCTGCAGGTTGAGTCATATAGATGTCTTCATACAAATCACCGTGGAGAAATGCACACTTGACATCAAGATGAGTTACATACCAGTTCTTGGCTGCTGCAACCCCAAGAACAGTTTGAATTGTTGAAGTTCTTACGACTGGACTAAATGTCTCCAAATAATCGACACCTTCTTTTTGATCATCACCCTTGACAACTAGTCTGGCTTTAAATTTTTCTGTTGTCCCATCTGCTTTGAGTTTAAATCGAAAGAACCATTTGCAGCCTAGTATATGCATATATGTTGTTGCAAGAACCAAGTGCCAAGTACGATTTGATTTTTGATCAGCAATTTCCTCAGTCATTGCTGTTTTCCAGCGAGCATCCTTCAAAGCAGTTTTAACAGTCTTTGGTGCTGTGTCTTGATTTGAAATGGTAAGTAACACATATCTAGGATTTGGTTTCGTGATACCAGACTTGGATCTTGTCGCCATTTGATGAATATTTGTTGTGATAGGTTCATCATTAAAAGTACTTTCAAGAGATGCATCTGTAGCTGCTGCAGTATCATTAACTTGAGCTTTAGGATTTGTGTCATCACTGTGCTGTTCAACAGTTTCTGTAATCTCTTGCAGCTCTAAAGTGTCATCAACATTCTCCATATCAGTAGATAATTCCACAGCAGATGTATCAATTTCTGTTTCCATTGTAACTTGCACATGTAATGCAGGCAGTAAGACAGCTGCAGAATGTGAAGATGGTGATGGCAAGATAGTGGGTGTTAATGGTCGAACATTGGCAAGGTTTTCCAATGAAGAATCAACATTTTCTGATGGACAAGCAGCCATATGCCATGCTTGTAGCAAAGGGGTAGTATACTTTGGCTGAAGATGCTGATACTTGTCAGTAAATGGAAATAGGTTCTCATCAAAGATGACATGACGAGTGATGTATACCTTACCAGTAGGAGGATAAAGACATTTATACCCTTAATACGCAACATTGTAACCAAGGAACACACACTGTAAGGATCCTGGCTCTAGCTTGTGAGCAGTGTATGGTCTAAGGCAGGGATAACAAACACTTCCAAACACTCTCATAGCTGAGTAAGTTGGTTTATCTTGATGCAGTGTTTCATAAGGGATTTTAAATTTGTGAGCAGCAGATGGTAATAGATTGATGATGTAATTTGCAGTATAAAAAGCTTCAACCCAATACTTGAGAGGAACGTGACTATGAAACAGCATGGCCAAGCTGAGTTCCACTACATGTCTATGTTTACGTTCAGTTACTCCATTTTGAGCCGGTGTGTAAGGACATGAAATCCTGTGTTTGATACCACAATTTGTCAAATGAGATGCAAACAAAATTACTGGTAAACTCTCCTCCTCCATCACTTTGGAACACTTTAATCTTCTTGTTAAACTGATTTTCAACTTTTTTTTAAAACATGAGAAAGACACCATAGAAATCTGATTTTAATCGAAGAAGGAAAAACCAACTGAATCTTGAAAAGTCATCCACAAAGACCACATAGTACTTGAATCCTTGTACATAAGAAACAGGGGAAGGACCCCAAAGATCACAGTGAATTCTAGCTAGTGGTTCATAGGTAACTGAATCAGACAAAGAAAAATGTAAACTTAAATTCTTCCACATCTGACAAGGTCCACAAATGGAGGATGTCCTGCTCTTATTTATAGATATAGCCTTGTTTTTGTGTAGATGCTGAAGAATCTGTTGATTTGCATAACCTAAGTGATGGTGCCAAATTTTGATCGGAAGTGGATTGTTGTCGAGATGAGTAAAAGGTCTTGAAATCTTGATTCTCCAGCACATACAACCCCTCACGTCTTGGTCCCTGGGTGAGTACTTTCTTTGTTTCCAGATCCAGAACACACACCTTATGAGTATCAAAGAAAACACCACAAGGATAAATCCTTACATAGCTTAGAGACAGATAGAAGTGATTTCTGGATTGATGGATAAACCATAATATTACCATCTGCAACCATTAAGTTCTTAGTGCCATGATATGGAGATGCATTTGTGAGTTTATCAGGGGCTGCAACAATGTGAGATGTTTCACCAGAATCTGGAAACCATTCTCTTCCAGAATTGTCAGAAACTTGAAGAGCTGCTAAAGCCTGATGAAGCTCATCACCTTGATAATTATTGTCAAATCAGCTCCAACACTTTAGAGCTGTATGACCTGTTTTTCCACATATTTGACAAATGGGCTTGGAGCTGTTGTTGTTGTTGTTAGAAGGCTGTGAAGAAACCTGTTGAGGAAATCCTCTACCACGTGAAGAATACCTCGTCTTCATCTGTTACTACCATTGTTAGAGTTTGATCCAAGACCTCTGTTGGCTGAACTGTAAAAGCACTGATTTTCAGAGTCTGCCTTGTGACTATGAAAAGCCATATGCGGAGATATCTGAGTAACTTCTTCATAGGTTTGCAACCTTGAGTCAAAGCCAGTAACTTCAGAGATAACATCATTAAAGCAAAGATTTGAACTTTTGGACAGAGAGTGTTGAATAACAGCACACACTGGATCATAGTCTCGTCCAAGACAAGTAAGGAAGTTGAAGATCTTCATGGATTCAACAACAAGTTCACTAATGAAGCTGAGTTGATCACACACAGCTCAAAATTATCTGCAATATTCAGGAAAGGTTTTACCTTTCTTGGTCATCATTTGAAGCTTTCTTCTTAGCTCAAAGGCTCTTGACAGAGAGCTCCTATTGAAGTTTTCAGCAAGAAAATTCCAGATTTCATGAGATGTAGAGAAGCTGACTACATTTCCAAGAACTTCTTCAGAGAGAGTCCCAAAGATCTAAGAGCGAATCAACTGATCTTTGCACTCCCACACTTCAAATTTTGGATTTGGAAACTTTGATGAAGTGTCTCCTTGACGAATGGAGATGGTAGTCAGCGGTTTTGCTTCTCTTCTAGTGACGAACCCCATAAGCTTTTGGCTTGAAAGAAGAGACTCTATTTGAGGCTTCCATAATAAATAGTTTTGATTTGTTAGCTTGATAGTAACTGAACTTGTAATATGAACATGAATTGGAAAGAGATAAGGATCGAATACTGCTTCCATTGTACCTGTTAAGGTTAGAGAAGCTCTGATACCATGAAAACAAAAAGAATTGGAAACTTGCAGAGAACTTTTTGTATTTCTTTTGAAGATAAGATTGTTTCAGATACAAAGAGAAGCTCATATAGAAGCTCTAAGTACCTAAGACTATATATCAATACATCTTGTATCTTTATCAATACAATCTCGATCTTGCAGTGGACCGTATCTGTTTTTCAGAGAGATACAGAAGCTGTTGCAGAAGTTAGTTGGTGTTGCAGGTTTTGGTTGAACATCACTTTCATTAGACAGCTTCCTTTTGACTTACTTTGATGGTCTTAGATGTCGCTGAGCCCAATGTTGAATTGATCTCTTTTTGATCTGCAGAAAACGATTTGTGATCCATTCCTTTTGATGTTATGTTGTTACACATTCCTTGGCTGATTTCCATGCTGGTGGTGTTTTTGATCATGCTTGTTGTGTGGTGCGCCTTACCCCTATAGTCGTTGGTACTTTGTCGTCCTTTCCAGTTTTTCAATTTTGTAGCTTCTCATAGAGAGTTTTTGCCCCGTATCACTCAGGTCTGGGATTCTTCCCCTCCTTTGTTCCATTCTCGCTTAGCTCTTCACATTTTCCATAGGAAGCTTAAGTTATTGAAATCTACTCTTCGAGAGTTTAATAAGACACGTTTTGGTGATTTACCAAATCGAACTAAAAGTAATTTTTTGGAATTATGCAATGCTCAGAACTCGGCTTTGCTCAACCATGATTCATCCAACCTCCAAGCAGATGTGGTTGCTTCTTCTAAGTGGCACAGGTTGGCTCATATTGCAGAAGAATTTTTCAGACATAAATCTTGCATTACTCGATTGAAAGCTGGTGATCAAAAGATTTTCTTTTTTCCCTAGTTGCACAATCCACAACAGCTATAAACTCTATCAAGAGTCTCACATCTGATTCTGGTACCCCCTTACTAATTTAGTTGACATCAAATCTGAAGCTGTCAATTATTTCATGAACTTTTTGCAGAACCATTCAGACTCTTCTTTGGATTCTCTATACTCTCTTGATGATATAGTTGACTATTGTTTTCCAGATGCTATGGCCTCTTTGCTGGTCCATCTTATTTCTCTAGAAGAAGTCCTCGTGTTGTCTTTGCCATGCCTTGAAATAAAGCTCCTGTTCCTAATGGGTTTCCTTGTGATTTTTATAAAGCTGCTTGGTCTGTTGTTGACAAGGATTTAATTGTTGTTGTCTAGTCTTTCTTTGTTTTTGGTTTTCTTCCCACTAGTGTAAATGCTACATCTCTGGCTTTAGTCCCTAAGAAGTCAGATCAGCAATGCTGTCACAATGAAAGACTATAGGCCCATTGCTTGCTGAAACTTTCTGTATCTAAGATCATTGTGAACAAACTCAAGACTTTTCTTCCTGATGCCATATAATTGAATTAAAGTGCTTTTGTTAACAAGTGTCCCTTATCGGAGAATGTTCTTCTTGCTACAGAGCTTGGTAAGGACTATCATCTAGCCTTCACTTCCTTTAGATGCGCAATCAAATTTAATATAGCAAAGGCGTTTGATACAATAAAATGGGATTTTATCTTGTTTGTCCTCAAGGCTATGCAACTTCCTGATGTGTTCTGAAAAGGCAGAGAATTCAACTAAATTGCAAACAACAATCGACTAGATCACTTTGAAATACAATTTATTAAGCAATATTCTTTTCTTACAAAAGAACTATTCTACTCGAGAAACCAACCTAAATCTATTTCAAATCCCTAATCGATAACCTAGGCTCAATTCACTAATCTCTCTAAAACTTCTCCTTAAGTTCTTGGAAAATTAGGCTTACAATTAACCTCTATATTTATAGGCAAAAGAGACAAACCCCCTTGCCCTAAAATCTCTCCAACGATTTCCTTCTCACAAAGAAGATATTTTCCTTTTTCTTCTCTTGATAAGATCTTCCAAATCTCTCCAACGATTTCCTTATCACAAAGAAGATATTTTCCTTTTTTCTTCTCTTGATAAGATCTTCCAAATATTCTTTGATAAACTTGAGTCTTCCTCTCCAAGTTATTCACCAATCCTGTGACTTTTAATTACTAATCATGTGACCGTGACGTGACGTCCAACTCATCCTCTCTCACGCATCTTCAATCCCCCTTTTTGGCTTGATGTGCATCTCCAGCAATGATGTCAATGTTCTCCATTTCTATCACTCAGGTTCTTGTTCTGGATTCTGAGCAATCACGTTCCTTTTCTGAATCAGCTTCCTGATATGCACGTTCTTCTTGCTACAATGCTCCCCCTCGAATGTATCTCCCCCATAATCAGACATCTTGATCCATCTAGAGTCAAGCTCTCATCTCCCCCTGCTTGAGTGCATATCGAGACAAAAACAAGCAAGTGTCTGTCTGATCACTGGGATCGACCAATTAGTGTACTAAGATACATAAGCACAATCAAGAATCAGAATCAGTTTAAACACATTTTGGTTTTTCAACAGACATTTGATCATCTAGCAAAATCCTGAGTGACCCAGAATTATAATCAACCATGTTAACAATTCTATTTAACTTTTCATAAATTCAGTTTAAGATAAGAAAATACCTTTTGCTGAGATTGGTCATCCACAGAGAACTCATATTCCTTGAAGCACAACACACACTCTACTCTTTGAGACGTACGATCAGAATCAAGATTTTGGTGGCTAGACTTTCACACTGTCATGCCTTTATCACAAGCATTTTTTCAAAGTATTGAGAATATCAAACAGATCAGGTAGCTGGAATTTCCTTTGGAGAGTCATCCATTGTAACATATGCAAACTTAGATGATGTAGGTATCCTTTCTTGATCACATGACTGTTGCAACATCACAAGTACGGTATAATTATTTTCTTCAAGTTAATGTGCCCATCTTGATCATGTGTTTTGTCAGATCATCACAAGTAAGATACTTTTATCATCTGCATAAAGCTGAATCAAAGATATCACTTAACTTCTCAACCTAGTGATTCAGATATCCCACATATTTGTGAAATTTGTGTAACAAGTATCACTTGACTTCTCAACTCGTATACACTTGCTCTCCTCAGCTCTTTGACCTCCTTCTCCTAACATTTAATATTTCAGTTTAAAGATCAGCTTGTAACGGCATGACAGGCAGCTATTTTCCACTTGTTCGATCAAAACTGATATATGTCTGCCTTTTTCAAGTACGTGCCATCCTTTTCCAGAAACAAGCTATTGTCTCAAATCAGCTCAACAAAACCTCAAAACATAGTTTAGTACTCACAAATCCCAATTGCAGTTCTCAGCTCCACAAAACGATTAAAAGACAGAGGTTTAGTAAATAAATCAGCTAGTTGATATTTAATGTTCACTTGATCAATTATAACCAGTTACTCCTCAACAAGTTCACGAATAAAGTGATGATGAGTGTCAATATGTTTTGTTCGAGAATGTTGAGCAAGATTCTTAGCAATGCTAATGGCCCTTTGATTATCACAATAAACAAGCAAGGGTTCAGAAACTGTACCGTAATCGGCAGACATTTGCTTCATCCAGAGAAGTTGTGTGCAGCAGCTTCCCAACGCTATGTATTCTGCTTCTGCTGTTGATAAAGAAACACAGTTATGTTTCTTACTGAACCAGGTAATCATATTGTTTCCCATGAAGAAACATCCACCAGTTGTGCTTTTTCGATCATCAACACATCCGGCCCAATTTGCGTCGCAGTACCCTATTAAGCTTGTCATCGTATCCTTTGTGTAGAAAATCCCACGACTTTGTGTTCCACTCACATACTTTAGAATACGCTTAGCTGCTTGGAGATGACTTTCTTTAGGATCAACCTGAAACCTTGCACAAACTCCTACCAAAAAACAAAGATCTGGACGACTTGATGTCAGGTACAGTAATCCTCGATTAGACTTCTGTATGATGTAGCATCTATAGATTTCCCTGATTTATCTCTTGAAAGCTTTTCATTTGACCCCATAGGTGTCATTGCTGCCTCGCTGTTCTCCATTCCAAACTTCTGAATCAGATTCTTTGCATATGTGCTTTGATTCACAAAGATCCCATCAGACGTCTGTTTTACTTGCAATCCCAAGAAGAAAAGTAAGTTCACCATTCATACTCATCTCAAATTCTTGAGTCATGACTTCAACAAACTTATCAACCATCGTCTCATTGGTAGATCCAAACACTAGATCATCAACATAGATCTGCACCACTATGAATCCTTCAATATTGTTTAGAGTAAAAAATATCTTGTCCACACTTCCACGTGTATACCCATGCCCAATCAGAAACGTGGCTAACCGATCATACCACGCTCTTGGTGCCTGTTTGAGTACATACAACGCCTTGTTTAGGTTGAAAACATAATTAGGATGCTTTGGATTTTCAAACCATTTGGGTTGTTCAACATACACTTCTTCTTTACCAGACTAGAAAACTATCTTTGCTTTGAAATGGACTCACAGAAGAGTAGATGAGTACCAGCCAGATCTGGGATCTAGTGGAACTAATGAAGAAGCAATTAACACTTAATGGGGGAAAACATACAAAAAGATTGATTAACTCATCCCATGATGTAAGATTGAAATCACATTTGAATCGCTTTAGGGTTTTCGTACTTCTAGATCCCTATTAGTTAGCAATTTTAATTTTTATTTATTAATTTATTTAGTTTTTCCGTTAGGTTTTCTCTAGAAAAAATACGATTAAAAAATACCTTTCTGGCACTTTCTTTAATACAAACTTACTAATTTGTTCTATAATTTCACACACTCCTACGTACTCTAACATAATATCAAACTATTTTATAATATATTATTATGTAATCTGATTAATATAATTTAAGATATTACAATTTAAATTTTTATAGATATTATTTTTAGATTTGTATTCCCAATTATTAGATACTATCGACCCTGAAATTTTTGTGACTAAATTTCGTTTTTCATATACTCCATTTTATATAAAAATTGGTTTTTTTAGGATTTTGAATATATATTATCACTGAAAAATTGATATAAAATTAGTTAACATAATTTTTTTTGAAATAATTATTTTTATTTATATATAATTTTATTTTCATTTCACTATTTTTTTCAATTTTCGGAAGAAATATAAATTTTAAGTAAATAACTTAAAAATTTTGAAGTAACACATAAGATTTAAAAAATTCTTCCTATGAGCATAACATTTTGAAGTGAACAAACTAATAATACGAAAATTTAAAAGATTTATAAAATTAATTAAAATTTATTTCATTTGAATAATACATGACTATAAATGATTTTTAAAATTCTTTTATGGAATAAGACATAACTTTTAATGATTGTAAGCAAAATTTAAAAATATCAAAACCAATAAAACACAAATTTAATAAACTTTTCAACTCTCTCTCTCTCTTTTTTTTTTTTTTTTTTTTTTTTTTTTTTTTTTTTTTTTTTTTTTTTTTTTTTTTTTTTTTTTTTTTTTTTTTTTTTTTTTTTTTTTTGATATTTATACAGCTGCCTACTAAACTTAAGTAGAATTTTGTTTGTACATTATTTGGCAACAATTGCCTCTTCTACGTGAATTAAAAATTAAAAATTGATTTTAGATTTTTTAAAGCCTATAATTTTGATCGGTAAATTTTTGGTTTCCTACCGCTAAAATAACCTTTCATATTTAAAATTTTTATTTTTATAAATATTCAAAGCTAAAATTATCTAAAGTATGATTGGGTAAACTCTAGTTTTTTTGTTTTTTTTTTCTAAAGCAATTTCAGCTATTCCCAGTCAACCCAAAATATATTTTTAACAGTAAAAAGTTAAAAGTTTATAGCCAAAATTTTTAAATATTATAAATTTTAAATAAATTTTTAAAAAATATTAAAACCCTAATTAGTTTTATTTCTAATCTTATATATATATGTATTTCGTAAATTGGATAAAAGATTAGAGAAAGAAAATTATGGAGAAAAAGGGAGAAATACGAAAAGGGATTTTGATATTCAATACACATGTCGAGACAATTTCAACAATGGCATATTGATTTGTTATAATTGAAATTGATTTTGAAAGACAATTTCAATAAACGTCTCGTCAATTACAATAAACTTATATGTTTAATTTTTTTTGTGATCATCCATGCAAGTTGAGAACGAAGTTGATGGGATCGTTAATATATAATAAATTATTTAAATATTATATATTTATTATAAATTTACAGCACTTATGTCTTAAATTTTACTAATCAAGTTTTTATTTTAAAACGGTCGACCGTCTATATTCATAGTAATATTTTAATATAATAACTGGTCCATTTATATTTAGATCATCTAACTTTTACATACAAACTAATATGTTTAAAGTCTAATTACACCTTAATTTGTCGAGGATACGTGGTCCAGCGGTGTTGTCACTTTATAAATCTTATATTAGTTGATAAAAAAAAATTACACCTTAACCTATTCAATAACTATCTAATTCAACGAGAATCTATTTAATTGCGCAAATTCATGGATAATTATGGGTTAATGTTCACCCAAAAATGGTTTCGGTCTTAACCCATTAATAAACCAAAGTCAAAACCAAATTTCAATCCGAATTACAACTCAATTTCACCCAATTACAACTTAATTAGGACCCGAGAACCCCCAAATTTTTGTTCTTTGAACCCTAACTTTATATGGAGATCGATACATGAAGATCTTCTTCATAGCTTCACAAGCGAATCTTCTGTTTGTGTGCAGTTCCTGGTCTCTTAGAATGATTTTTTACTTTCTTACATAAACGAACAACATCGACTAATGCAGCATCACCAACCAATTCAATCTTCAACGAAGACAAAGTCTTGAGATTCAGAGATAGAAACAACGCAAACATCAGTCTCAACATCTATCGCCTTGGTTTCTTTGGAAAACAATGAACTCGTATCAGGAAACAAAACTTCAATAGAATCTGAATGAACAGTTTCTTCATCTTTCTCAAAAACAGAAGTAAGAGGCGAAGATTCACCTTGCTTCTTTGGGCTTATCAAATTTATACCAGAGTCGCGTTCTCTATTGACAGCAAGAAAAATTATCTTTCGCGAATGTTCTCCATTTGCTGAGATGTTAAGAGGTTGAGGAGATTACGTCGGGAGATATCTTGATGATGATCATGAGCGGATGCGCCATTTTTAAGGGAATTTGATCGATTGATGAGAAACTGAGAATGCCGGTGGCAGAGATCTTTCTTTGGATCCGGATTCTGTCTGGTTTTGTGTTGTCTGAACCAAAATTACTACGCTTTTAAGGTAACTGAGTTTAGGTTGCTATTAGATAAGTTTAGGTGCAATTAGATCGTATATATATTAATTTTTGTATGTAATTAGATAGATGATCAAAATATAAGTGAACTAATTGTTATATCAAAATTTTGAGTGTATATAGACCGTCCATCCTTTTCAAAACTCAAAAATATATTTCTACAGCTACAATTAGTTAAAATTTATACAGCCAAACAACTCAAAATAAAAATCATAATCAATAAAATAAAAGCTACAGCTAAACCAATCAGACTCTAAAACTAATGTAGATGTTAAAAGAATTATTGAAAGGTTCAACACCTGTGTTAAGAACGATGTTTACTCTGAAAGGTTTATTGAAATTGTGCTTTAGAATCAATTTCAATTAATAATCAAAATCAATATAACTAAAATTGTCTCCGGATGTTTATTGGAATTATCAATCAACATTACTGAAGCCTTTTACTGCTCAAATTTTTGTTTTCATTATTAATAAGATTAGAGATAAAGGTTAATTAGGGTTTCATTATTAGTAATCAACTAATTTTAAATTTGTATAACGTAAAAATTTGAGCAGTATATTTTTGGTTTCCCATAACCATAAAACCTTCTAAAATTTAAAATTTGCTTTCTAAAGTAATGAAAGCTTGCAAGTGGCATTTAGCCTAGTGGCAGGTGGTAAGTTCACAAGAGGCATGCGCACTTGCATATTTTGGGATCGAGTTCCCCCGCTTGCATTTGCAAGAACTTGGCTAATGGGCCGGCCATTTGTGGCTCAATGTTGACAAAAAAAAAAAAAAAAAAAAAAAAAGTAATGAAAGCCAAAATTAAATCTAAAACATGAGTGGATAAATTTTAGTGTTTTTCAAAAAAGAAATTTCCAAAACAATTACAGCCATTTCCAATTATCCTCTTACAATTATTTTATTTTAAAAATTTCGTTAAATACAAGTATTGTTTTTATCCAACCATAACTTTCTGTGATTGATAACTAAAGAAATTACATGTAATGAAAAAATTATTTGTTTTTCTTTGTTATGATAATCAAATGGCTGCAAAAAGCCAATTCTAATAGCAACAAGGAAGGTGAATTTTCAAATATAATTTCGATTAGTTCGTTAATTTTCATTATTACTTTTTGGTGAATTGTTAATTTTCATTATAAAGTACTTGGTTTATAATATTAGTAGACAAAACAAAATAAACTTTAAGATGATAATATAGTTAATCTTTGAGATCTTACCATGACATAATATATGTGTTCACGGGACTATTTGACATATAAATTAGAGGCTCATCACGTGAAAACCAATATTCAATAATTCTGACATTTCTCCTTAGATCCAAGGATCAGGATTTATAAAGAATAATAATTTATTTTTAACAACAAATAATCCATTAATAATACAAAAAGAAAAATCAACTTCACATATAAAAAGAAACTGTTATGGTAAAATATTGTTTACAAAAGAAGAAAGTTAAGTCGAACATCTAAATATGTGAAAGAAATAATTCATTTTGTGACTCAATGATCTAAAAATCAAAAGAAAAATAAATATATGAATCAAAAAATTTAATCTTATAAATTGGTTCAGATG
This sequence comes from Lepidium sativum, assembly GCA_023374145.1. NCBI lineage: Eukaryota > Viridiplantae > Streptophyta > Magnoliopsida > Brassicales > Brassicaceae > Lepidium > Lepidium sativum. The sequence continues at coordinate 24,860 of JAKUCM010004812.1, read as the reverse complement.
AAAAAGTTTGGAAATAACACTACTAGAATACAAGTCAACTTTGACAATAATTATAATCATAAATTGGTTAAAGATATTTGTTTTTGATTGATTTTTTACTGACATAAATTTCCAACAAACAATTTTTGATCCTTCAATTCTTTGCAAAAATTAATCAAAACAGCTGTTTTTGGACCAATTTATGATTATAATCAAGGTCAAAAATTGAATTGTTTTATATTTTATCGTCAAAAAATGGTCATAATATTTTTGATAATACATAGATTGGTCCAAAATATTTTAAACGGTCGTCACTTCTGTTCTCGTCATCTATAAAGAGATTAAATACCACAATAGATCTTCAGACTTCATAGTATAGCGCTATTTGGATTTTTCTTATTCTTGTGGCTCACATATAGGCTTTTCTTACATATGGTAATTTCTTCATAGTTATTTTTATAAAATTAAGTGTAGTTTTAGATTGTAAATTACAGAATTGTATCATCATGGATAACATCGTTCATTTTGACATTTGAAGATTTGATGAGTTCACTCTATTTTGTACTTATTTCTCATGTCAACTCTACATCATATTATAGAACTCCATAAATTAATACTCGATAAATTAATAAATTCTATAATTTAATTAAAATTTTCTAGTTTCAAGTTGGGGCCAATGTAAAAATTGATCAAATTTATTAAATTAATAAAATAATAATTATTATAAAAACTCCTATGTAGAAATATGATCTCAATAATATCATAAATTAATAATTGTAATTATTAGACATACATAATTATTTTTAAGATAATTAAGTAAAATATGATTCTAGTGTTGTTTGTTTTTTTTGAAATTGGAATCTCGTTGGAGCTCATCTCTAATTTTCGTTATTGTTTCTAAACTTCTAATTTTGTCTTTTCAATCTGTATCCAAAAAAATTGAAGAGTTTTAGACGCGATGATTGTTTCATGACGCGTAATTTGGTTCGAATACTTCATCATCATCTTTCACTTCTTCATCATCATCATCATATTAAATTATCTTTCATAGAGAACTTATCTATTTTTCCCTTATAGCTTATAGTTTCTTCTTCATGTCTTGCACATCGACTGAACCGCTTTCTCCAAAACGATGAAATGATTTGATACCATGTCGTAACTTGAATTTTCAAGCCAACCTTGACAAAATTGGTGTTCCCACATCATCTTGAGGGTACATAAGTTTCATTGTCTCTTTTGCCTTCTCTAAAATTAGTTCTCCCGTCATATTCACCTCGGTCTTGGTATTGGAGAACCACTATAAATGTTTTTCCATTTCTGGATATTTTGCTGGATTGTGCCGCTTGATATTTTCCTGGTTTCTAGAGTTGTAGAAAGATATTCAGCTGATCATTTGAGTGTGTTTGAGATTGATATCTTGACTAACTTTTAAATGAAAATTTTCTTCAAGCCACAATTTCAGATCTTTTTGAGTGCCATGTGATATGGTCTCTTTTGTACTCACATAAATTTTTTCGTATTTGATGTGTCATGGTTGATTTCGTAATCACCTTCAAGATGAGAAGTCATTGCTAGGATGTGTGTTAAGAAAATATGTAAAAATGAAAAACATATCAAAGCAAAATTAATATATATAAGAAACTCATAGATTAAAAATAGGAGTCAAAAGAAAAATGGAATATCAACATATACGTATAAATTATAAAATATATGTTGATATTCCATTCTTTTAATTTAACATATATGAAAAATAGAATATCAACATATTTTTGTATAAAATATGTAAACATCAAAATAAATGGCAGCTTAAACAAAGAACCTTAATAATATGTGCCACCAAGAAACTTTTGTATTTTACGTTTCTGAACATTTGTATTTTTTATAGATATCTGTATAAATTAATAATTTTTCAAAATCTCAACATTATTAATTTGTAGAACTTTAACTTTATTATCTTTTAGATACATCAACTTTTGTTTGATTAACTGAGCCTGATTAAACAGAACTTTTTTTTTTTACATGATTAAATATAATGAATGTCAAGAATATGAAGAGAGAATAGATTTAAGAAGTTAAATTATTACTTTACATAATTTGTAATTTTTAACACCTTCGCATGTGTCTTTTATTATATAAAAAATCAATTTTCTGGTCACTCTTTTTTTCTGTCAAACATTTGGTATATCACTTCACTTAACATTCTTTTTGTTCTTTTAAGGGGATTTTTGATTAGCATAAGCCGATGGAAAACATTAAAAGTCTCAAAAACAAAACTTAAATAAAAGAAACACTAAGATTTTAGTTAATGAATGAAAACTTTTGAAAAGAACTCGATAGAGATGTTATCCAGACATGAAAACCAAAGCTTCCACGTAAATTAGATGAGTTAATGGATAGCAAATCCTCCTACGACGAATATAATTTACTTCACCTTTATAAAACAAAGCTATTGTACTGATAAAATGTGTCTCACAATACATACACTTTCACTTTACATTCATCCCTCCTTTTCCCACAACCTTAATATATATAATGTATTGATATATGTTGTCCTGAATAATAATTTGAAAAATGAAAAATGATGTGTTTTCATTTGAAGTATATATAAACTTATAAAACATCACTATCATGTAAACAAAAAAAAACACATGTAAAACATTAACACAATTGATAACAATAAATTTCTATATATAATAGGACTTTAGGCTCTTAAATGTTTTGTAGAGGCCCAAAAACATATTCAAACTTATCCTTGTGAATCAGAGTAAAATCTTCTAAACGAAAAAAACCTAATACGTTCATTTTTTCTACTTTCCTTGATTCCCGTTAAACATGTTACTTTCATGTAAATTTACGTTTCACGATCAAATCCAAGTGTCAGTTTTAAAGCTTGGGCATTCGCGTATTCATATAGGTTCTGGATAAAACCCAATCATAGAGGCCCATGATTCTGGTTACTCGTATAAGACCAGTTTTAAATTGGTTTGGTATCGGTTCGGGTCTCACCGATTCTGGGTCGAATTGGATCTTTGATATCCAATAGAGAATCAATATTAGTTCGGTCGGGTTCCGGTTCCGATTCGGATCCGGCTTGGGGTCTAAAAAACTGGGTAATCCGATGAATGATTCTTATTTTTGAGTAATTATACTCGAAATACCTGATTATTTCTAAGTAGCCGTTAATTCATTTCGGGTATTCAATTGGATATTATGCGAGGTGAATCGATACTTTGGAGATAAAACATTAGACAATTTGATAATTATTTTCTCACTTAAACGGAATCTTACTCAAAACAGAATTTTTTGGTTGGTTCTCATTCGGATATTCCAGTTTTTAGATTTTTGTTACTTTCATGGCTTTCTCGTAAACTACTCTTCTGTTGTGTCTACCATGCACTCCGATTAGAATTTCTGTATGGAAGTTAAAAAAAGAGCGAGTTTCAAGTTGTGGAGAATTGATTAACAATTTCCCACATGATCTTTCTCTGCCATATCTTGTCTTTTCTTTCAACAAAAAGAGGCTTCTTAAAATCAGTTCTTGCAAAAAGGTGGTCGAATTTGCTTCAATTGGTACCGATGTCTAGATTTCGATGATTCCATGTAGGGGTGTCAAGTGGGTTATTAACACATGAGTCTGGCCCATTAAGACTCTTTTGGACGCGGGTCTGGACAAACAAATATATATCCATTATATAGTGGGTTTCGCGGGCTGACCATACGTGGACAACAGATCATATGGATCCGGACCCGCGATGGACAGCGGTTTATATATATATATATATATATATTTAATAATTTGAAATCGCAAACGAGTCGGTGAGAATCTCAAAGTGAGACATGCAGTCTCTCCCGAGATCGTCTTCTATGTGATCATGATCGTCCCTCTTTCATTTCAACATTGAAGCAACAAAAGAAGTTTTTAGTTTACTTACTTCCAACAAATTGCTCGATTCCTGCAAAGCTTTCAATTTGATGATTCTGATTACTGAATATGAAAGTGAAGCTTGAGGAGAGGGATTCAATACTCCAAGATGTGTCTGTATTACAGATTATACAATATGGATCCGCTTCTCTTAGCTTTTGACTTACGGGTTTCATCTATGGAGCTAACTGTTTTATAGAACATTCCCACTCTTTTGCTGCTTGAATCACCATTGAAACCACTTCTTCTTCTGATTGGATCTTATTTCCAAACATAAAGTTGTTGCATGCTTTCCAAAGGAACCAGAAGATCCATCCCATTAATGGCATGACTTGAATACATGTTGGTGGAAGACAATATAGTGATTTCAAGATTTTCCAATAACCTGCAACAAAATTCGATCCCAACAAATTTGGTTTATTGTTTAGTGGTGCTTTATCCCAGACTATACTTGATAAATTGCAGGAAAATAGTAAGTGGTTAATTGTTTATTCTTCGCCACATCTTTTATATCGCGAGTCCACTTCTAGTTGTCTTTCTCTGAGCTTTGTTCCAACAGGAATCACTTCATGGAGTTTCCAGAGAAAAAATTGAAGCTTTGGTGGGACTTTGATTAACCATACATCTTTTATCCAATCGATTTGACTTTGATGATGGTTTTTTAGTTGATGTTCTGATGCTTCTAGGGCAGCATAATAACCTGATTTTGCCGAGTATATACCATTTTTCTGTGGTAGCCTAACTCTGAAATTTGTAGAGTTACAATGACTTAGCTTAATGCAGTTAATTTCCTTGCTGAGGTGAGGGAGAATACAACTACTGCTTAATTGGTTCCATTCTCTTTGTTATGTGCTTATCAGACTGGATACTTTTAACTACAGGTATTGCACGCGTTACCGTTCCAGAAGAACATTGTGTCATCTGTAAAAAGTAAGTCACCACCTACCCTCTGACGATTCCTGGAGATTTTTATCTTCTGCTAAAAAATTTGATCGGTTAAAGTCAAGTTTCGATTAGCAAATCTGAGTCCTAAATTATCAGAAATCAAATTTGTTATTCTCGTTCTGGTCATTTGGATCATTGCAACCATTGAAGGTCGATAATTGCTTCGACTTTGTTCTTAAGATATTGTACTCAAAAGGTAACAAATTTCCTTAATTTTGTTGGGGTTTTTTGTATAAATTTTCGTGGGTTAAACAATTTGTGGACTAAATTAATATACTTGCGATTATCTGAACCTCCAAAATCATAATTTTTCTTCAAGGGTTATAGAGTATTGCTTCAATTCCGATACATATTCCTGTGTGCTTAAAGAGTGTTAATGACCTCTTAGAAGCTATGGGAATGACGTCTATGAGCTCTGGTGGTGAAAGCCTTCGGCTTTGTGTGTTTGACTTGTGGAGAGGCCAACACGAAGGACATGAACTTGATAAGATCTTGTTCTTCTATCCTCCTGATCTAACTTTCTCGACTCAGCTATCGATCATCAGGCTCATCGAGGGGATTATCGCATTCACGAGGTCAGCTACTAGAGATTTTCCTTCTTTGCAAATGTTCTGGCTTGGGGATTCATTGGTTTTGTCTCATGTTCACATGAATACATTCTGTTCCAGAAGTCACGTTTTTAGCTTTGTCTGTATTTTATGTGTTTCCTAGATTTGGTTTATGGAATATAAATTCAGACTTTTCTCCTTAGAGGCAGCTTGTGGGGTAAAAGAAGCAGAGAGACATTCTCATATTTTCTATGAGGCAGAGCCCGACATATGGATGGTCATGGTACAATATTATTAACTCGTTTACTTGTTTTAACACTTTTATCTCCATCATTCGCATACATAAAGAAAACAAAAATTTAAATCTAGACACGGGCAGGTTGTAGAAAAGAATAAGGAGATTGAAGTTGTATGGAGGGTTGATGCATTGCGGAAAGTGCTTAAGGAAGTGCATTCCCTCTTTGTTATGTTTCACGGGTCAATTAAAGCATTGCTTCTAAAAAACCAACTGGAGGGCTTATAAGATCACACTTATATCCATTCATCACACACTATTTAAATGGTAAGAGCAATATCCACCAAATCTAGAACATCAAATCTCTATGTAATAGCACTTATCCAAATGTTTTATATTTCGGGGCAGATCTTCATGTTGGTAAAAAACATCAGTTACCTTCCTTTCGTGAAACACTGAAAGAGCGCGAAACAATTCTGATGCTAACTTTGGCAAGAGACTCCGCACTTGAAGTTCAGGTTTGTTTCTCCATTGGAAGATCTAATTCGCAATACTTAGTTCAAAATTAACTAGTATTTTTTTACATGTACAGTCTTTCGGTGGAGTGCTAAATTCATGTGTTGGGACCTCTCGATGCCACTCTGTGATTTTATTTTGTGATTTATTGGTGTCAACAACTCTCTCACCTGTATGGTTTTGGATCCCTCACTCATTTTTCTTCTTAGCCAACAATGTTGTGTCAATATGATTCTTCATTTGCTTTGGTATGTGTAGACTGTAGACTATATAGTCCAAAGATTTTATTTATAGCATCACTCTCTTTTTGTTTCTCATGATGATACTGTCGATATCTTCACATATGTTGTCATACGGTTGACCACAAACGCACTATCTTTTGGCATGACATCCTGGTCATATCTACGAAAGGGATATGCTTCATCTCAAATTCCTTCTAGGTAAACAAAGTTTGTTTGAACTTTGGTTTCATGTATATATTTACATATTAGAATTAAATTATGAATTAATATTAGTTTTAAACACTCTGTTTAAACTAGAGTGTTTATTTCTAAACTTAACCTAATTATTATTTTTAATGAGTTTATGGTCAAGCCGTCAGCGGGACAGAGCAAAGGCGATCCAGAAGCATATATAAAGAAACAAAAAGTTATTTTCATCATTAGATCAAACTAGTTGTAATCGCTTGATAAAGCAAGAATTTTGTGATGGTAAATACTTTTTTAGCTCTTTGTTTCTATGTTTTACGTTTTTACATTGTGATTAATTGAACAAAATTTAGTCTCACAAAATTAAGATTATGTTTTACTATTTGTTAAATGTGTTTATTGCATGTGATCATGATCCACTAAGATCACATTTTAAATCACGTATAATTTGTATGATTATTGGGGTCATGATCAAAGTGGTGATGGTGAAACTATTCGAAATGATGGTGAAAATCAAAGTGGAAACTTCACAAATTATGATGTAAGTTTTTTTGATGTCTTCAATTTTCATTTACATCATCTCCAAACTCATACCACTTACAAAAAAAATTGTTAAGTTTTCTCTTATATTTTGTTTTGATATTTTGAATGATATTGTTACTTACATATTGATTCTAATAAGTAATCACTTCTTTTTGTTGATAGGATTTTTTGCCTTTCAAAAAGCTACTGTTGTTGTTAGTGGAAAATCCTCTTTGGAAATTTATGTAGACGAACCGTCATTAGATACACAGAGTTTTGAGAGTTTGGATATTTTGAAATATTGGAAAGATAACTCTCAACGCTATGGAGTATTGATTTCTATGGCTTGTGATCTTCTTAGTTTTAGAGTCATCTTTTAGAATTGGAGCTCGAGTTTTGAATAAGTATAGAAGTGCTCTTCTCCCGAAAAACGTTCAAGCACTAATATGGAGTCGAAGTTGGTTAAAAGGTTTTGAAGCTTATGAAAATGGTACGAATGCTACTTTTGATGAGTTTTAAGTTGTTGACATTCATCTGAATTACCTAGTTACTTTATATTTTTATTCAGAGGAAAATGGAGAATATGATGGTGAGAATGCAACAATACCTTCTTTCGAGTCAACTGTTGAAGATCAAAATATAGATATATATTAAAATTATGTTGCAATTTGACAGTCTTAGTTTATGTTTCAGTTATGTTTCCTTTGATTTTTTTTGGTTATATTATGATTTTAGTTTCTTGTTTTAGCTTTCTTTTAAGAGTTTTGAATATTTTATTTGGTGAAATAAATTAAGTTATTGTTATAATTTTTTTAAAAAGATACTCAAAATAAGAAAACAAATATTAACAATAGAAATGATCAAAAGCTAATTCATAAAGTTTTGATAAATTAATTACTAAGTGGATAATTCCCTAAATTAGATTCCCAAAGTCTAATTTCGAAATCATCTTGAAACGTGAGATCGATTTAAATATAGTTGGATGAAATGATTGTGCAATAAATTGTTTGTATCTTAGTTGATGTAGTCATCTTTACAGAGCCAAGGCCCACCTTTTAAAGTTTTAGAATTTAAATAAAAAAACCCGTGGGCCAGCCTGATAGACCCGCAGACCGCATATTGGTGTCCAGATCTGGTACATTAGTATTAGCAGACTAATTTCATGTTACTAAACCCTAAGTAGCTTCAACGGAGAAATGGGGCTTTCAAGGAATTTGTGGATAGTTTCTGTCTTTGCGAGTTGAGACTTCAACACCTCTTCAAAGAGTCTCTTTGAAGTGTCGTCAAGGTGGTGTTGAACCAGATTGCATAATTCGGTGGATTTTAACAACAATAATGGATCTTAATGTCTTGAATCTTAGTTTATGCATTGATTTTGGAATCTTTCAGTTGCTATTGAATGTCTTTCGGAGTAAGACTTTGGTAAACCTCAGAATTGGAACAATGATCCGTCTTGCTCAGTTTACTTCAGCTGTCGTTTCTCAGACGCTTAATTCTCTTGTACTTGATTTAGTTGAGTTTCCTGATGATCGCAACGTTGGGTTTGAAATCATTTTATCAGCTTTCCCTTAAACCTGCAGATTCATGAATCGAGCAAGTGGAAATTTTGGATTGGGTCTGCTTGGAGTCCAACGCTTAAAAGTCTTATATATAGAAATGATGATGAATCCTCTGCTCTTAAACGTTGTGTTTCGTTTGATTGTCCGAGTCTTGTTTACTTAGACTATTCGGATAAAGTCGCATATAAGTATGAAATTGTGGATTTGAATTGCCTTATTGAAGCTAGGCTTGATCTTCATTTGAACGCTTGTCAAATCATGCGCAAACCAGATCATACTGGTTTTGTTCCTGGTGATGTGACAACCTTGTTCAAAGGAATCAAACATGTTAGGAACCTCTGCTTATCTCCTGATGCTTCAGAGGTCAGTCTTGTCTTAAAAATGTAGCCTTTTTCATGGGTTTTATAGGTTAGTAAACAATATTAAGCAAATGAAGCATTTCTTGGGTAAATTGACATGCCTTGAAATGTAGGGTTTATCATATAGCATTGAGTGATGGAGAAAGAAGTCGAGTCGAGAGAGATCTTTTGCTTCTTCCCAGAGCTTCATCCAAATGCGTGATCCAACTCATGAAGGAACAACCTGCTTGATATTTCCCAAGCTGATTGTTAGCTGTCTGTATATGAATTAAGTTGTCTGTATATGCAATTATGAATGAATATTGTTAGACAGATCTTACTACTCGGTATAGCAATTCAGAAATCATTGTCCCTATCAGTTGTGATAATTTGAGTAGAGTCTGAAGGTGACTTTGTAGAAGAAGATCATGATTCATGAGAAAAAGATGGAGGAAGCAAGCACTTCTCAGAGTTAATGCTGCATCACTTGAGAGATGTTTTCAAACTTGTAAACAATTGAATGGGTCACTTAATGCATTATCTAGCAATAATCACCGTTCGTCCATACAAATATCCATAGGACCCACTCACCTCCACCTACAGCTACAAAACAAGAAATGGCGTCTGAGTTTCTTACTAGAGAGCTCGAATCCATTAAAGGTTCGTTCTTTCAGTTCAGTTCTCAGTTAATACGTCTGAAAAAGATGTCTTCATTTTGTCTAAATAATAATCAATTATTATTATGCATATTTTAATCTTCTGTGATGATGTAGACAGCTTATTGCTCTGCTTCTTCATGTTTCCAAGACATTTTTTAATTACATCGATTAATTTTAGTCCAGAAGTTGCATAAAATCCTAAATGTTCTTCTTCACTAGCTGTAAGAAATCCTCACCATCTATTTGTAGTTGTAGGGTTATCTTGATGAGCTTTGCTTTATACCCAACGCTAGTAAGTTTTCACTTCTTTTGATCTTGTGCTCCCAGATCTGGTTTTCCTTTTGTGGTTCGTGTTTTCTTCCTCGTGAACCCTAACCGAACCTTACGTTTCCGATTACGTTAAGGAAAAAACCTCGAATGAATCTAGTTTGGAGTTTAGGACCAAGTGGTTTGGTATTTTGACTTCAGCTTCTGAAAGTCTCTTGTTGAGTATACTTCAGGTCTATAAGAGCATCCATATCAAAGAATGTTCCAAAGATGTAGTCAATATTTTCCCAGATCATCTTCTTTGCCAAGTCTTGCCCAAACTGTCAACAAAAGAAGCTGCTTTGACATTATGAAGGATAATATTATGTATTTATCCTAAGGGTCTAATTTGTCTTTGTGTATACCCTAATCTCTCTTGTGTACCTCTATAAATATTGTAATCCTCGCTCTAATAATGATAAGACATTCTAAATCAATATGGTAGAAGAGCCATGATCCTATAAACCCTAAATTTTTAAACGTTTATCGCCGACTTTCTCATGGCTGACACGACAAACATAGATTCGATCCTGATCACCATAACCTCGCTTCTACACATTAACATCTCAAATGTTCTCAAGCTTAACAACACCAACTATCTTGTATGGGGAAAGCAGATTCATGCTCTTTTCGATGGCTATGGCCTCGTCGGGCATCTCCACGGCTCGCTTTTCATTCCATCTGTCACACTCATCGTCGGTAACACAATATCCGCAAATCCTAACTACACACGCTGGATGAGACAAGATAAACTCATTTATAGCGCCCTCCTTGGTGAACTAACGACCTCCATCCAACCGCTAGTCTCACGCACCACCACTGCAGCACAAATCTGGGATAAGCTCGCCTCCACATATGCCAAGCCTTCACGAGGACACATAAAACAACTAAAAGCGCAACTGAAAAATTACACAAAATGAACAAAAACCATTGATGCCTATCTCCAAGGTATCACATCCAAACTTGATCAACTTGCTATTCTCGGCAAACCATATGATCATGAAGATCAAGTTATATTGATTCTTGAGGATCTTCCCGATGAATACAAGACTATCATCGAACAAATTGAAGGGAAGGATACTCCTCCAAGAATCAGTGAAGTTCACAAGAGGTTGATCAATCATGAAGCAAAACTGCTAATTACCTCTGAACGTTCCGTTTCAATTGTGCCTATCACCGCCAACGATGCTCAACATCGCTTCAATGGTCAATCATAATCTAGATCCAACAACAACACATCATCGAATAGAATCGAGTCCAACTACAACTCGGGGTACAATTCCAAGCTCTGAGCCGCGCCAATATCGTCCCTACATGGGAAAATGTCAATTCTGTAACACTCAAGGTCTTAGTGCCAAAAGGAGTCCTCAATTACTTCAACATACTCAGTCTCAACCTCTACAACAAGCTCATGCGTTTCATCATTGGAAACCATGTGCCAATATAGCAATGACTTCACCATACCCGACATGTAATTGGATTGTTGACTCTGGGGCTACTCACCATATAACATCGGATCTCAACAATCTCGCTTACCATTAGCCATATCAAGGTCAAGATGATGTTCTCATCCTTGATGGTTCAAGCCTAGCCATCTCACACTGGTTCCTCCGCTTTGAACTCTTACACTCGTCCATTAGCATTACATAATGTTTCTGTGTGTGCCAAATATAAATAAAAACTTGGTATATGTCTATCGTTTATGCAATTCCAATGGAGTTTCGGTGGAATTTTTCCCCACATATTTTCAGGTGAAGGATCTCAACATGGGGGTCTCGTTAATCCAAGGCAAGACTAAGAATGAGCTCTACGAGTGGCCGCATCAAACATCTTCTCCAACCACATACATCAGTGCAACCAGCCCCAAACCTATTGTTGTGTCATGGCATTCTTGGCTCGGCCACCCTTCTCTTTCCATCTTAAACACTTTTATCTCCAAATTTTCTTTACCAGTTTCTTTATCTCCAAATAAATGTTTGTCCTGTTCTGAATGTCTTTTTAATAAGAGCCATAAATTACCACTTACAAACTCCACTATTTGATCAACAAAACCACTTGAATACATATTTTCGGATGTTTGGTATTCCCCTATCATCTCTATTGACAACTTTCGCTATTATGTGATATTTATTGATCATTACACAAGCTATTGTTGGTTGTATCCACTCAACCAGAAACCTGATGTAAAAGAGGTGTTCGTGGCATTTAAAGCTCTAGTGGAAAACAAATTTCAAACTCACATTGGATCCTTATTCTCGGATAATGGAGGGGAATATATTGCGCTAAGGAGCTTTCTTGTCACTCATGGTATCACACATTTAACGTCTCCACCACACACACCAGAGCACAATGGCTTATTAGAACAAAAACACCACCACATTGTCGAAACTAATTTGACTCTTCTACCCCCACCTCAATGCCGAAGCAGTATTGGCTGTATGCATTCAACATCGCAATATACCTCACCAATATGCTTATAACGCCTACACTCAACATGTTCTTCCCATTTAGAAATTGTTTGGCTCTTTCCCAAACTATGAGAAACTACATGTCTTTGGAGCACAAGGTTTTCCATGGCTTCGTCCGTATTCTCATCATAAACTTGATGATAGATCACTACGTTGTGTCTTCATGGGCTATTCCGCAACTCAAAGCACTTATTTATGCCTTCATATATCCACTGGAAAAGTGTAAACTTTGAGATATGTTACGTTTGAGGAAACGATTTTCCCATTTAAAAGCATTACAACGACTTCATCACCACCATAATCTGATCACAACAACTAGGTATCATCACTTCCATCAGTAACAACTATTCGAGTGCTCTTGTCTTCGCTTTCCGGACTCTCCCCCTCGATCCTTCACCACTCAATCGCCTCAACATCATCAGACTCGTCAAATCAGGTATCTTCCTCCTCCACGTCTTTTTCTTCTTCTGCTTCTCCTTCTTCTGAGCTCACTGCTCCAAACGAAAATGAGTTGCACACCTCAACTCAGACCAAACCAACATCACATGAGGCCACTGCTCAAACAAACACACAACTGCAACCCACGATTGAAAGTGCACCAACCACCACTACCTCATTGCGCCACACTTAACCTATTAGACCACAAAATCGATCACACAATGAACCACTACAAAACAACCACAAATGGGCAAACAAGAGCCAAAGACAATATAACCAAAAAGAAAAAAAAAATTCCCTAATCGTAGCCGTTTCGACCAATTATTCTTGTGCGCCTAATACTGTTTCGCAGGCTCTAAAAGATGAAAACTGGAGGAAAGCAATCTCTCAAGAATTTGATGCTCAAATGACTAATCATACATGGGATCTATAGCCACATGATAATACAAAACATGTGGATGCCGATGGACTTTCACCACAAAATATCACACCAATGGGACTATCGAGCGGTACAAAGCTCGACTTGTCGCGAAGGACTACACACAACAATATGGCATTCACTATGCTGAAACTTCAGCCCAGTCGTCAAAACCAAAACTATTTGTCTCATTCTTCAAGTTGTAGTTACAAAAATATGGTCCATAAAACAATTGGATGTCAACAATGCTTTCTTTGCAAGGAGAACTAAAAGAAGAGGTTTATATGTTACAACCGCCTGGATTTGTAGACGAAGACCTCCCTACACACATTTTCCGTCTCCGGAAACCAATATATGGTCTTAAGCAACCACCTCGCTCTTGGTATTTGTTGCTCAAGCAACATCTCCTGCGCAGCGGTTTCGTTAACTCCTTGTATGATGTGTCGTTGTTCGTCTACTCATGTGCTTCTACACTCGCTCATGTATTGGTATATGTTGACGATATTTTGGTTAAAGGGAATGATGACCAATTCATATCGACGATCCTCACATCATTTGCATCGCGCTTCTCTATTAAGGATCCGGTTGATCTCCACTACTTCTTTGGCGTAGAAGCACATCAGACAGAAAATGGCCTCCACTTCATGCAAAAGAAGTATGTTACCGATCTTCTTCTCAAAAATAATATGCTAGAGGCTAAACCGATCACAACACCGTTGCCAACACATCCAAAACTGAACTTGCACTCGGTTATGGTTCCAGAAGATGGATCTCAATATCGCTCGTTAATGGGTAGTCTATAGTATCTCACATTCACTATACTGGGTATATCATATGCAGCTACACGATTATCTCAATTCATGCATCGTCACACAATAGGTCATTGGCAAGCAACAAAATGAGTCCTATGATATGTTGCCAGAACCGTTGATCATGGTATTTTTCTACACAAAAACTCTTCGTTCTCACTGCATGCTTTCTCACATGTTGATTGGGCAGGTGATCCAGATGATTTTATCTTTACTAATGGCTACATAATCTATCTTGGTCGCAATCCCATTTCCTGGCCGTCCAAGAAGCAACGTGGAGTATCTCGATCCTCTACCGAATCTGAGTATAGATCCATAGCTAACACCACCTCTGAAGTTAAATGGTTATGCTCCTTACTTATTGAACTCCATCTTTCACTTCCAACGATCCTGGCTATATATTGTGATAATGTAGGTGCCACGTACCTTTGTGCGAGTCCGGTCTTCCACTTAAGAATGAAACATGTTCCTCCTGATTATCATTTCATTTGCAACCTAATCCAAACAGGAGCCTTGCGAGTATCTCATGTTTCAACTAATGATCAACTCGCTGATACACTTACAAAACCGTTATCAAGACAGCGATTAGAATGGGCAAAGTGCAATATTAGAGTGACAAAGGTCCCTCTATCTTGAGTGAGCATATCAAGGATAATATTATGTATCTATGCTTAGAATCTAATCTGTCTTTGTGTAAACCATAATCTCTCTTGTGTATCTCTATAAATATTGTAATCCTCACTCTAATAATGATAAGATATTCTAAATTTATAGACATCACTTCTCTCAAAAAGATGGCGATATATGTTTGCTCTTGTACCAAATCTGGATTTCGATGACTTTTCCTATCTGCATCATGAAACCGAGCATGACCAAACGAGTTTCATAGATTTTGTAGATAGAGTATTATAATTGCGAGGAAAAGAACTTGTTAAAAAGTTTTCTTTTAAGATGTGGAGATGGTATTGTTGATGAAGACGTTTATCCTTGGATATTATATGTTTTGGGACATGGTGTATCATATCTTTCACTACATGTCTCTCCTGCATTGGTTCATTGGTTTCCTACAAAGGTTTTTGCGAGTAAGACTTTGGTTATGCTGAAAATAGGAGCTAAAGATGGTCCAAGAATCAAACTGAGAAATGTCTGTCTTCCAAAGCTAAAGATTCTAAACTTAGATGCAGTTGAGTTTTAAGACGGTGAGATTGGGTTTGCAAAGCTTTTTTCTGGTTGTCCCCTGCTTGAGGAATTAAGTTTGCTTAATCTTAAGTGGTATTATTGGGATTATTGCACTGTATTTTTCAAAATCCTTAAGAGACTGACGTTATATTATGCGCACTCTGATGAGAATCCAAAGAGTGTTACATTTGATACTCCAAATATTGTCTACTTGGAATATTCTGATAATATTGTGGACAAGTATCCAAAAGTGAGTCTTGATTCGCTGGTTAAAACTAGTATCAGTATTCAGACGACGAATGATCAGAAAGCAAATGTGAGACGAGTATCAGATGGTGATGATGAAACAAATGTAGTTAACAATGTAATGGATCTTCTTATGGGAATATGTTGTGTGAAGACTCTTTGCTTATCTTGTGATTTCTTGAGGTTGTGAATCTAATATAACTTAGGCTTTTAGAGTTTCAGTTCATTAGTGATTGGAAATGAATAATAATTTTGTTGATTTTTGTCTTTTCAGATACTTAATTCTTGCTGTGAAGCTATACCCGTATTCAATAACTTGACTCATCTAACGATTGAGAGTAATCCAGAGGTTGGATGGGATTCATTGCCAGATCTTCTTAGGAGATGTCCAAATCTAGAAACCCTAGTCTTCAAAGTAATCAAACTCTAGATAAATGAAACTTCTGACTCATATTTACATCAAGTTCTAACATGTATATTTGATGTTTTAGAGACTACTTCACAAGCATCAAGTAGATTTGGGGATGTGTGTTTGTGTCAAGGTCTAAAGAATAGTACTTCTTGCTTATCTTCAAGTCTGGTGAAGTTTCTAAGGATATTAAAACTTGGAGAAACAGAAGATGAAGACAATGTGGAAATGGAGATGGAACTGATCAAGAATTTCTTGAAGAGACTGCCTAATCTTGAACAACTTAGAGTACACTACAATGCTTATCGAAAATGATCTGGTTGAAGTATCAAGACTACTTCATTTGCTTCCTGCAAAACTTTCAATCAAGTGCATGATCCAAGTAATCTCTGATAAGATTAGTTTGTCTTCTACTTTTCCCATTTCTTTGTCGATGAAATAAGGATTTCTACTTTAGAAACTTTATAATGGAAATGAGTAGTTGTAACTAGCAAAGTATCTAAAAGAATCAGATTAAAATTCTATTGTTTTTGTTATTTGTCCATTGCTTTTAGAAAGCTCTAATCCTTGTGTGTTTATGTTTTTTGGTAAGGAAGTTGAGTTCATATTATGCTAAGTGTTGAGTAGGGAAGAAGCCAAACAAGAGCCCTAACATGGCAAAAAATTCATTATTAGCTTATTGTTTAAAGTTCTAACTGAGTGGAGAAGGAAGAAACTAAACAAAATCTATATAGCTCTATCAAGCTGTTTCACATCATAAGATCATTCATATGATACTGTACTCTTACATAGTGTGAATGAATTGACTTTCTTATGAACTAGATCGGTGAGAAACCAAACAATGTTGGGTTAGTGTACTTAGGCCAAAAACAAGAGGAACAAGTGGAGATGATGATGGACCACTTGGAATAACAGAAGATGTTAAATAACGTCAAATCAATACAAAAGCTTTTTCATATCTCTCTCTCACCCACTCTGGAGTTATGTTCATCTCACTTGCTTAATATGTATGTGTGTGGATTGTTGGGATAATGGGTTTGTGGAAGAGCTTCTAAAAGCTTTTTGACTTTGGAACTTTCTATAAAACTAGATTCAGTACACCAAAAAGTGAATTACATATACTTTTGTTCTCACCATTTCACACAACAAAAGTCGATAAACATCAATATGTTGAGCGATGAGATTGGGTGCTTTTATAAAATATGTTAAATACATGGTCCCATTACAGCATATTATGAATATAAGTTCTCGGGAACTGTAAAATGGGTAAATAGCAGAAACGTTACAATTTTTTAGTTACCGGTTAGTCAGAAATAGCCATTAATATTTTGTGGTCATATTCTATAGTTATAGCCACGAATCTAATATGTAACACCCCCACGTTTATGTATATATACATTTGACTATGTGAACAAAAATCCCAATTAATCGTTGGAGAATACAGCATCGACCTTTCGGTCTCAACAAGTGATCAGTAAACTAATTAGTTTCCAAGAAAAATCAAATTTAATACCAATGATTTTTTTTTTCCGGTCGGGTTAATAGCAATGATTTTGTGATTTCTACCACGAGACTAGTATAATTTAGTCATAGTTTTAACTTTTTTTTTTTTAATTAGGAGGTTTTAGCTAAGATCCATAATTCTCTTAATATTTTGGGAACACAATATAAAAGTTTCTAAATAAATAGGAATGATTAACAATTTCGTATCTAGAATGAATTAATTTCTGGTTAGCACCAACATTTTTTTTTTGCGCAAATATTCTTTAATAAGACACAAAAAGTTTCAAGTTTAACATAGAGAAACTCAAAAATATCTCTAGCACCATTCTATTGTATGTATATGCATATATCTAGAAGTCTAATGTTTCGTAATCCTTAAAGAATGCGGATGTTCATACTTGGAGCCGACATCAAATCATCAACCATGTTTTATACTGCAACATGTGATTGATGATATGAAGTTTAGGTTTAATGTTATTTAATACTATTCTGTTGTTAATTAGCCTGCTTAATGTAGAATATTAAAATTGTCTTTATTAGCTGGTTAAGCAGCCGCTTTTATATTATAAAACGTATAATGATAACGAATAGCTTTCTTTTAATACCATTATTTCTTACTATTGATCGGAAAGTTAGGTTTGAGTCGTGTCTAGACAGAAAAATTCTATATTAGTATATCAAATTTAGACGTAGTGTGAACACACAATCGTGGCTAAAACATTGTCGGCACTCTATAGAGTTGAGACATCATGAGTTACGAATATACTATATTTATATATATTATCAAGTGTTCACAATTTAGGCTTATAACTATAGTTTGAGTATGTGGATTTTTTTCCATTCTGGTACTTACATGTCCAAGTTAATAACTTACAAAAATTAAATTTATCCTATTACATGTATATAAAAAAATTTAAAATGAATTAAATTTATATTATAAATTAGATTTTATCGACTAAATGAAAATAAAAATTGTAATTTGAGTCTCAGATATTTAATTGAATTGCAAACTAACATCACTAATCGCACGATTGACAACTAGATATTATACAAATGCGTCAAATTAATAATTTTCGTTATTGGTAAGCATGAGTATTTTTAATTTATTATTCATTTTAATTTTGAGGACTCTTTTAAATTACGAGAAATACTAACTAAATCAATTTCTGCATGCCTAGGATTTCATTCACACTCATATGAAGTAAATGGTACATTACATCAATGTATACATGCACTGGTCTCCACGTGTCGAGTTGTTAAAGCTCACGCGTGGCATGAGAGTTATTTATAGTGTGAACGCGATGATCCATCGATTCGTAACTTTTTTATTTTATTGTTTTCGTAACGTCTAATCGTGTAATTTAATCGACAATGATTCAATCAATACTTTTTTTTGTTTGTCATTTAACGTGAGTATTAAAAAACTAAAGAATGTAAAGTTGAAATACTAAAATCGGCTGAAAATAAATATATTTCTGAAAATAAAAATAGAAATATCTTTTATAACTAATCGCGACAAAGACTAGTACATTAGACAAAATATCAGTGAACCATTACCCTATAAATGAAGATCGAAACTAAGACCATGTTCAACAGTGAGATATTCAAGGGTCTCTTAAAAAAAAAAAAATTTTTTTTTATAAAACAGAACCAATACGGGTTCGTCACGTGGCGAACCCGTCTCTTGCATCCCTTATTTAAGAGACGGGTTTGCATTAGTTCCGTTTTTTACAATTTTTTTTTTTTTTTTTTAAGAGACCATGAGGGTCTCACTGTTGATCATGCTCTAATGCTGGAAAAACACGAACCAACATTACCTAACAAAATTTTTTATAGTGATTGACTATTTCGAAAATGAAAATCATACTTCTACACTGACAAATTTTTTTTACTTCTTCTAGGAAAATAAAAAATACAATCGATTATATTACTATATTTGTTCGCGTCGATATAGTCTGTTAGACGTGAAACAATTTTGGAGAAAAAAATGTGATTCATTAATCGTCGTTCTTATTTTCCGAAAGTCTGATACAGATACTTATAAAGAAGAAGAAACAAATTTAGAGTTAAACCAATCCGATAACCGGAAAACATTGCAGAGCTAAACCGAATTTTGATATAGAGCTGAGACTTTAACTTCTCTAATATCTCTCCTCAAGATGGCAGTCATATTGAAGAGCCTTGGTGAAAGTGTTAGCAATCTGATTGTTTGTGCGAACATGAAGAGTTTTGATTGAACCCTTTATGATTTCTTCTTGAACTCTATGGCAGTTTAGGTCCATATGTTTTGTTCTTTCATGGAAGACTAAATTATTGGCAATGTGAATGGCTGCAGATGAGTCACAATAGAATGGAACTGACCAAGTTTGAGGGACTTGTAAATCTGTGAGGAGATTGATAACCCCAGTGACTTCATTGACTGCAAATCTCATTGCACGATATTCAGCTTCTGCTGAAGATATGGATATTGTTTCCTGCTTCTTAGACTTCCATGAAATGAGAGAGGAGCCAAAGAACATACAGTACCCTGATGTTGATCTTCTTGTATCTGCACATGAGGCATAATCTGATCGGTAAACGCTTTGAGAGTGAGGTCATTATTTGTTGAATAGAGTAAGCCAAGTCCAATGGAGTTCTTCAGATAACGAAGCACATTATAATTTGCTTGATATTGAGACGCTTTGGTGCTGATGCAAACTGGCACAATTTGTTGACAACAAAAGTGCTATTTGGTCGAGTGATTGTGAGGTACATGAGGCGTCCAACAAGGCAATGAATTACTAATGATCTGTCAATAGAGGTTCATTGCTGTCAAGAGATAACTTCAGGCTTGGATCCATCGGGATTTATCATGGTTTACATGCTAAGAATCCAGTGTCTTCTAAGTGGTCCAAAGTGTATTTGCATTGATAGACTGATACTCCTTTAGCCGATCTTGCAATTTCCAGAAATAAGAAATACCTTAAGGGACAAAGATCTCGTAATTTACAGCAATTATTCAAAATGAATTTAAGATTACTATTAATTTCTTTCACATGTTTCTCACAAAAAGCATATGATCAGACTGAGATTTGCATAAATTAAGGTCAAGAAGAACTTCACTAAACTTAAAGAACCATTGCCTTGAAACTTGTTTTAAACCATAAATTGATTTCTTCAATTTAAAGACAACTTTAGTAGAGAAAACAGAATCTGATTTTGGTGTATAGCCATTGAGGAAGGCATTGGAAATGTCTACTTGATGAAGGCTCCATTGTTTAGCTGCTGAGACAGAGAGCAGTGTCTTTACCGTCATCATTTTGGCAACTGGTGAGAAAGTGTCTACGAAGTCAATTACTGGTTGTTGAGTGTATTCTTTGGTACCAAACGAGCTTTGTATCAATTTTAAAGTTCCATCAGCATTAAGCTTAGTCTTATACACCCATTTGTAATCAATTGCTCGCTTATTAGGAGGCAACTAAACTATATTCCAAGTGTCTGCATCTTCTTGTGATTTTAGCTCTTCATTCATTGCAGCTAGCCATTTGTCAAAATTCTTGGTTTGAGTAAAACTAGCAGGCTCACCATACTACATAATAGAACAAAGGAATGATTTATATTCAACACTCAAATCCTCTAGAAACATATATGCAACTAAAGGATACGAGATATCAGTTTGAATAAGATTGCAAAAATAATCCTGCAAGTAACGAGGTTCTTTAGACACTCTTTTTGATCCAATAGTAGCAGTCTTCTTTTATTTTTTATCCTACTTACTGTAATTGGTCTCTGTGATAGGTAGAGCCAAATCAAGATTTATGGAGGTATGTTCTGGTTCTGCACTATCTTCATCTGATTGAGAATCAGTTGGGATTGAGGTGGTTTTATCCAGACATGTCTCTAACAAAGAAGAAAAATCAGATAAAGTTGCATTTTCATCTTGGAATGGGAAGAAGTCTTTATAAAAGACTACATTCCAAGAGATGTGCATCAAATTTGTTTCCAAATCCATACTTTGTATCCTTTATAACATAATGGATAACCAAGGAAAATACAAGCTTTGGAGCGAGGTTGGAACTTCGTTCTCTGTTTCGGCAAGGTAGAGTTGTTGGGGTGCTTTTGGACATGAGTGGTAGGACATAATCCGTTTGGATTTGAATAGGTCGGTAAAATTGAGCTCATGAGCATTGTCTGACCCGTACACCTTTTAATTGTGTTTTATACTACGTCTCAATCATTTTTTAAAAATCTGGAAAGATCTTCAAAATATCACTCTTTGATCTCATAAGATAAGCCCATGTCATGTGTGTGATCATCAATAATGGTTAGGAAAAACTTATATCCTTCATTAGTCTCAACTGAAAAGGGACCCCAAGTGTCAATCTGCAACAAATCAAAAGCATTAGAACAAATGTTGTTATTAGAAGCATAAGGTAAATCTTTTTGTTTAGCTCCAGTGCAAACCGAGCAATGAAAAGAAGTTTTATTCTGCTGTTTGAGACCGAGAACATTCGCAATGGATTCAATCTTTTACAAAGGAGGATGACCTAGCCCATTATGCCAAAGAGTAAAGTCAACAACAACATTAAGAGAAAAATAATTAGAAACAATAGAGGAACTGCTTGTTGTCGGGCTTCTGTCTAAAACATACAAGTTATAAATCTTTTCAGCTTGTCTAATCGTCAGCCCCTTCATAGGATCCAGAATGAGACAAGTAGACTCATCAAACACAAAACAAAATTTTAAATCAGAAGTTAGCTGACTAACACTCATGAGGTTAAGATAAAAGTCAGGTATCAAGAGAACATTTCTTAGATACAGATGCTTGTTTAATTGGATATCACATATACCAATAATTCTAATGTCTACACATGTTGGTAAAGTCACATGTTTATCCACAGAAACCATCATATAAGTGAAAAGACTCTTATCATATGCTACATGGTGACTAGCACCACTATTCACAATCCAAAGTGATTAGATAATGAGGTTTTATTAGATTGTAGCATACCAACAAAGTGTAGAGAAGAAGAGTTGAAAGTCATACCATCCGTTGTTATGATAATACCTCCTGATGTATATGATAAGGAAATTTTAGAATATAGAGCTGAAACATGTGAGTGAAAGTAAGCTATGATTCCCTCAATTTATTCCTTTGAGAGATTATGTAATATACCCGATAGAGAAGCTTTGCTTTTAGGTTGATCCGAAAAAGTGAGCTGAGCAATCATTGTCTTTTGAGTGTTCTATTTGGCCTTGTGCTAGTATCCAGGAGGGTAGCCATAAATCTTGTAGAATTTGTCTACCGTGTGGCCAGTGTACCCACAATGAGAATATATAGGTCTTTGAGATTTCAGATTAATATATGAAGCATTCACAGTGACCGAAGATGTGGAACAATTTCTGCTATGTTGAAACCGACGCATTTTGAACAGGTAAGATGTTCCTTTGACTGTAATCTTGATCGAGGAGATTGTACACCTCTGATAGATCCATAATGGTTTTCTTCACTATGATTTGACTTATGATGTTGGAATATGAATCATTAAGACCAACAAGAAACTTGATTACTTTGGATCTATCCTGCTTGATTTGAGTAGTGTTACAGGAAGTGCAATTCCTGCAAGTTTTCAAGCATTATGTCCCATCTAAGTCATCCCATAGAGTCTTCAACTTGGTGTAGTAAGTCGATAAGTCTATGGCTCCATGTTGAAGAGACCGTATCTGTTGAGATACTTCATAAGATCTTGGAAGATTTGTAACCTGAAACGGGACATTAAGTCCTTCCAAATCTCAGCTGAATCCGGCAATCAAAGAATAGTGGTGTATATCTCTTTACAAACAGAATTGAGGATCCACAATTTCTTAACCATACTATTATATCGTGACCAGATTCTAAAATGAGGATGAGTTTTTGCAGGTCTAGGTAATGGGCCATCAACAAAGCCAAACTTGTTCTTTACGTCTAAAGCAATCGAAATGGTGATATTCCAGGTATTGTAGTAACTACCTTCAAGAATCTGAGAAATAATCGAAGAACCTGAATTATCTGAACTCGTCAGAAAGTATGGAGAATATTGGATTCCGTCGAAATCAAAATAATCTTGACACGTTTGCTTCGTAACGGAATCTTGCGAAGTCAAAAAGAACGATTGATTTGGAATTGAGCTTATATTGTGATTATCTTCAAACTGATTTTTGTTGATTGAAGCTTGGTTTAGCTCTAAATCTTTAGAGATTGAGGTACAAGTTTGTTTTCTGGTGGTCCAAGGTCTACCAGCAACGAGTCTCTTTGGTTTTCGAGCTAGAATCATGGCAGATTAAGGCAAATCTTGGTGGAATAGCCAAAAGAATATGAAGAAGAAGATCTCTGGCGGAATAACCGAGAAATATGGAGCAAAAAAACAAAAGAAAAGACATCGGAATTGGTTTCCGATTAGAAGTTTCACAGTGGAGAAGAAACTAAGATTGTTAAAGTTAACTTCAATGATTCTGATACATGTTGGACATAAAACAAATTTGGAGAAAAAGATGTGATTCATTAATCGTCAATCTTATTTTCTAAAAGTCCGTTACAAATACTTATAAAGAAGAAACAAATTTAAATTTAAACCAATCCCATAACCAGAAAACAACCGGACTTTAATATAGAACCAGACTTTAGCTTGTCTAACATAGTCCAATAAACAAATAGATCCCAATTCGATTAATACTTTATAAAATATGTTTATTATTCAGCATTTCCTTGCATTATTTAACGCATTTATTTTGTGATACGAAGATAGCAAAGTGAAAACTTGACATATATTCTGTGAAGATAGAAAAGTAAATTACTGTTTAAAAGGTTTATAAATTTCCTTTATTGAATTAGTATATTTCAATTTCCAAAAACAAAAAGGTATATTTTCACGATAATACATAATGTAATAAAATCATTCAGCAATAACCACAGGTGGTCCCACAAAAATACTAATGGGACCCACTTACCTTCACATTCAACTTCTACTTCCAGCTTCTCTCTTTCTTTTGCTATAAATATTTACACACAGACGCCACAAGCCAGTTACAAAGAATTGACTTTTTTCCATTAACACAAGTTCATAATTCATATCACCATGTCTCTCTCTCCCGACAATAATAGCGTACCCAGACTGGTAACTAAGAAAGTATCAACAAAGCTTGAGAAAGGAGGAGTTGGTTGTGTCTTTAGAAAATGCATTTCAGAGTCAGTTTTCTTTTTCCTGATAATCCAATCTCTTTACCTTCTGTTTCAAAGCCCTTATTGTTCTTTTGTGATTGATTCAGAGTTGACCACGAGTTAATGGACCCTTTTGTTTCCCTATTTGAATTTACCTGTAAGTTCTTCCTTTCCCTAATCTGTACATCCAGATTAGTATTCTTATGTTTACATATCATAGAGATCTAAGAGCAGACCATTTTCTCTCGTCTTTTCC
>JAKUCM010004811.1:0-36867 GCA_023374145.1 Lepidium sativum | reverse complement strand
AATCATTTTGATACCCTTACGTGTCATTATATCATTGGCCGAGTGTTAATACAGGGAAAAATGAAACGGTCGCGTTCTTCTCCTCCTTTCTCGCCTCTCTGAGGCGATTCTTCTCCTTCGTTCTTCTCCTTCTCTCTCGCCTCTCCGATGGATCTCTCCAGCAGTAACAATCTTGTTCGGAGAGATTCATAGGGTAAAGGGTTTCTCTTCTTCCTTGTTCTTGCTTTTGTGTTTATGGTTTCGATTTTGATTTTCAATTTTTTTATTTTTCCTGTGTTGGAGGTTTTGTTCTGTAAACTTATGTGTTGGGTTTTTTTTCTTCTTATTGATTTGGGGCAGGCTGATCAAGACTTCGAGGGAAAACAGGTGAATAGCTTTTGTTGTATGATTTTTTTGGGTTTTATCTAGGGTTTCGATTGTAAGTTGGTGATGGAAAAAGTTGTTAGTTTCTGGGTATTTTTATGATTCTAGAATGTTTAATGGTTTGATTGCTATGCAGAATTTGTATGTGGGTATCTATGCTGAAGAGAGGCTGAAACTTTTGAAGCTATATAATGAGCCAACTGGGGATCTATTTCTCATCTCTCTAATCCTCATCTTAAGCTATTTACTGATTTTGTTCTAGTCTTCAAGGTTGTTTCATGCTCTGTTTCACTAGCTGTGTTTGTTTGATTTCTTTGTTCTGCTTGCTCAATCAACGTCTACAAATAAATTCTCTTTGAGGATTATTACAGATTTTTGTTTTCTTTCTTCTCAGTAGGGTTACACAAATCTTCTTGGATTGCTTTCTCAGTTGAAAGTTGAAAATATCTTTGTCTGGATTGGAAGAGTTTCATGATGAAGGCAAGAACAAGTAACGATGTCAAATTCGAATGTGTTGAGGATTTGATTGGTTTTACAACATTGTGATTATATGTTATTACTGATCGATTTGGATATCTTCATTGTCTAATTAGGAAAAAGAATCGGTATTTGGTGGAACTAATCAATCCGATCTAGGAAAAATGGGAGGGACTGAGCATGGACATGGAGGAGAAGGTGGCGATTTCAGAACCAAAGTTTGGAGTATGTCTGGTGGACCTTACTGTAGGCCCAAGCATTGGCGTCAGAATACCGCCATAACTATGTTCGTCGTTTTCCTTGTTTGCATGCCAATTGCCATGAAGTTTGTTGAGCTCGAGGTACATAAATCATTATTTAGTCTCCTTCAAAACTGAAGAATTTGGATTGGAATAGAATAACAAGAGTAGCACTATATACATGATATTGATTCTAGTAGCACTATATACTTGAATTTGAGGTTGGTTTAATTTTATATACTAGTGTTTGTAAAGTTTATATATAAATTTAATGTTCATAATTTTTTTTTTAATATTAAAGAACCCAACGAAATTCTATGATTGAACCTCCAAAAATTAAATTTCTAATTTAAAAGATCTTAACATTATTTTAATTTTAAAAACACAATAAAAACCCCACTATTGGAATTGGTCTAAATGTCGACCATTGCACGAGGTTTATTCACTTCTCTGTATGACTGTATTCTTGTATTCTGATCATTGATTTTTATACTCTCGGTCCACCTTCCACACCGATATTTCGGATTTTTTAATAATGGATTATTTTGCACACATTTCACATTAATACTTATTTCCCACTATCGAGTTTTGATAATCATTTTTTGTCTTATCAAAGAGAAAAATGAAGTTACGATAGCATATCCACCAAAACAATTTATATTCATTTCCCCTAAAGAGAAAAAGAAGATGTAGTATACTTTATAATGGTACATTTACCTATACACGTAAACATATTACACATCTTCGACTGGATAATTATACACGTCAGTACATTACGTAATTAACCAATCTACTAGTTAATTATACAATTAAGAAAAACTTAAGTCTTAAAGTAAAGCATATCTTACCAACACCAAACTAGTGATTTCGTAAGTGCATGACTGCAATTGGGGTTTTGATTTTCGGAGTTTATGAGACTTCTTCATCCTATCTTCGTTCTAGGCTTCGATTATAGACATTTTATTATTATGTCCAGTTTATAATATTTGCTTCTGAGCTATTACTTGTTGGGCCATTATTCAAAGCTTTTGGATTTAAAAATAATTGGACAAAAGTGAATTAAAATGAGCCTAATGGACCTACGGGTTGGGATTTAATTTTGACAAAAATAATGTCATTAGTCCCACATTGAAAGTTTGAGATTTTCATGTGTTGTATATATAGAGATATAATTATATTATGGTTCAAAAGGCTAACACTATGAAGTATGTGAGTGAGAAAGGAAAAGACCACACGCGCGCGTTGAGCCGAGCCGACCTTGGGCTCGGGCCTTGGGTCTTGGTAATAGACCCTGAAGGGGTCTCCGCGCGCGTTTAATAGATAAGACCGAGTCTTGATGAAGACCGGATTTTTCGGGATCTTCTTAAATCGCGGCACGGAGACCCCTTTATCCGCTCTATCCGAATCAGCCGAGAACAACTCCCTTCGAGCTATCTCATCGGTAAGAGATGGTCCAACTTCCATATTTTGTACATTGGTCTCCATTATCCTGACACAAATATAGAGATTGTATCAGTTATCAATGCGAGAACCGAACCAATAATTTTTTCATTATTGGGATCTTCTCCTCAACGGAGGTTCCTCTATAAATACAAGACATTTTTCATTCTTTTAGAGTGAAGATAATTTTTTCGAATTCGTAAAGAATTCTAAAACACTCGATTTCGATCCCCTGCGATTAAAGAGTAAGTACTCGAGAGTTTATATAGAGTTTTCGTTTGTTGGTATGGATTTCTAGTGTTTGAGAAATCAATATGTATTGGTTTTATCCTGGGATTCGATTATCACTGAAAACCATCACACTCCGGGTGATAATTCGAGTTAAGGAAAGAGATTTTTAGAGTCTCGACTCCAATTGTTTTCTGTGGCAACACACTGTTGACAGTTCATTCACAGTTGAACCGCAGTTCCCTTTTTTGGGTTCTACATTACTAAAGTCTTTTGTAAAATTTTGCTCTCTATTATAAATGCAACTATTTAACAAAAAAGTACAATAATTTATTTTTAGGTAAAGCATATATAAAAAATATGAAAAAAACTTTTGGTAAAACATATATAAAAAAGAATATCACATTCTCTTTAACTCGTAATTTTATGACTATATATAGTAATACTAGGATTTTGAGTTTACATGAGTGACATTTTGATGGTCGATGCTAGCGAAGGGTCTCGGACACTAGGTGATCCGTCGACGCAGCGGAGAACTCGCAAGTTGTGAAAGGTAAGAAGGCTTGTGCTATTAGGGTTGAGGAGATGCGTACTCCTAACGCTAATACAACCGAGGTGGACGGGAAAGGTATGCCACATGTTCTTCCAAATTTGTGGTTGGAGACTGTCTCCGATACAAAATTAAATGGTAGTGTGATACTGGCAAAGCGAGTTTTGGCAGAATTTATTAAAGGTAGGGTTCGGGTTGAGTACCCGAATGAAAGAGACAGTGAAGAAAAAATCTTCGTTGAGAATGAGGTGATCACGACTATGAATTCACTATGGGATAAGTATATGTACGTCAAAGTATTAGGGTGTAGTGTCAATATTGCAGCTATAACAAGGAAGTTACATGAGCTATGGAGACCGATAAATTCAATGACGATGATTGATCTCCCACGTAACTTTTTCCTTGTTTGCTTTGGTTCCCAAAATAACTCTATGAAAGTCCTAACTGGTGGACCCTGGAGGATGTTTGGTAGTTGTCTCTTGATTCAAAAACTTGGTCTCCAAGCTTTGATCCTTGTAGAAATGATATTCGAACCACACATGTATGGATTCATATTGACCAGCTACCCACGAACTACTATCATGAGGCGTTACTTATGGAAATTACGAGTGGGATTGGTTAACTTGTTTGAGTGGATACATCTACTCTTAACTTCACACGTGGTCGTTTTGCAAAAGTTTGCGTCAAACTTGAGTTATCCCATGGTTAATGAAGATTGTTTCTTTGTTTTGTTTAAAGGTCTTTCTAATATATATATGTGTACATTGCAGGATTTATGGCCATTCTATTTAAGCTTGTCCGAAGAAACCGAGAGAGCATAGTGGGTGATGTGGCTGCTTCTCCACCCGTCGTGGAATATCTTCAGATGCATAATGAGTTTAAACAAGTTCAAGGATAGGTAAAACAGTGGTGGCTTCTGCTTGCTAGAACAATATTAGTACAAAGCTTGCCGGGAAGGAAAACTTGTTTTGAGAGAAAATTCACAAGCGAATATCCAGTTGCACTCACATGATCTTCGGGAAAATACGCGTGTAATCTCATAGGAGAATATGCAATTATCGAACAGTTTCAATGGACTATCGGGTAACAATGATTCAGAGCTTGAAGGTGGCAAAACAGATGTTGTATTAGCTAATAAGGAGAATGTTAGGGTTGAGCAAGGTGTGGTCGGCAATGTATCAAGTGGGAAGCTTGTGAGTATTGACATGGGCTTGAATAAAGCTTTTGGTACTATAAAGAAGGGCTTCCCAAGTACAAGTAAGGGGAATCGAGTAAGTACTTTCAACGCGGGTGAGAAACTTAAGATGAGGAGTCAAAAATCGATCTCTAAGCCAACTCGTGGATTGGTTTTTACGTCATCTAAAGAGGAGCTTGAGTTTCTTGTTTCGAACAAGTGTCTTTGTGTGGCCTTGTAAAATATAGTACAACCAAGTGGTGTTCACAATTTATGTTGGCCTTTAGGTTTCCACTTGTTCAAAATTTATGTTGCTCCATCTAGTAGCCGTCATACGGGCTTATGGATGCTTTTAAGCCCAATTATTCAATCACTCATGACTCTTATTATGGTGGGAGGTGACTTTAATAGGATTGTGAGAATTGACGAAAGAACTGGTGGTAATGGCATGTTATCTTCCGATTCTCAAGCATTTGAAAATTGGATAAATAATATGTCTCTTGTGGACATGGGTTTCACAGGTGATCCTTTCACATGGAAACGCGAAAATCGAATGATTTTTTTGTTGCCAAACAGCTTCATCGTATTTTGTGTAATCCACAACTTTGTTTACAATGACAGGAGGCTAAGACGATCCAATTTCCTTACTTTTCCTCCAATCACTCTCCTCTTTATGTTCAACTTACCTCCTCAGAAGTGTGATCCCTCGTGTCGTACATTTCAGTTTGAAGCGGTTTGGTTACAACATGAAGGCTTTAAAGAACTTATTCTTTCTTCTTGGTCTAACAAGTTGAGTATTGTGGAGGCTATTAAATATTTTCAACGTACTCTAAAACAATAGAATATAGATTTTTTTGAAGATATTAATAAAAAGAAGAAAGCTTTGAGGACAAAAAATTATCGTGTACAAGGAAGCATTACTAATAGTGTGTCCAATGTATTAATGGCAGAGGAAGAACGCCTTCAAGAATTTGAGATTAATTTGAAACAAGAAGAGATTATCTGGTTCCAAAAGTCAAGAGAAAAATGGGTTGCTTTGGAGATAAAAATACAATGTTCTTTCATATCTCCACAATTATTAGGAGAAAGGAGAATCATATTGAGAGTCTCAAAGATGATATAGGAAACTGGGTTTCAGATTGGAAGGAGTTGGAGAATTTAGCCCTTCATTACTATGATCGGCTTTTCTCACTTTTTGATGTTGATACGTATGAGGTCTCCTTACTGCATGTTGGTTTCACTTGTATTTCACAAGTAGAAAGTGGGACTCTCGCTAAGTCGTTTATGATGGACGAGATAGAAAATTTGATCAGGTCTATGGGGAAATACTAGGCTGTGGAACCAGATGGTTTTCAACCAATTTCCAATCAGGATTATTGGGATACGGTGGAACCTACTATCTTTCATTTTGCTCTACTGTTTTTCAAAATTGATAACTTACCGACAGAGACGAATGATGTTTTATTGTTGCTCATTGCTAAGGTTCAAAATCCAAAGAACATTAAGTAATTCCGACCTATTAGTCTATGTAATCTGCTAATCAAATCAATCGTGAAGAAACTTATGCGTAGACTCAAACATATTATGCCTAATCTTATTTGGCCAACACAATTTACTTTTATCTTAAGAAGGCTTAGTGTTGATAATATTGTAGTAGTCCAGGAGGTTATCCATTCGATGAGACGCAAAAAGGGTAAGAAAGGTTGGATGCTGCTGAAATTAGATTTTGAGAAAGCCTATGATAGGGTCCGATGGGATTTTCTGGAAGATACATTGCGAGCTGTATGTTTCTCTGAACAATGGGTTAATTGGATCATGTGTTGTGTGACGGGTCCGTCGATGAGCCTAGTTTGAAACGATGAGAAAATGGCAGCATTCAAACCTAAATGGGGACAATGGCAAGGTGATCTGTTATCCCCTTATCCATTTTTACTATGCATTGAACGCTTATGTCATCTCATAGATCAGGCTGTCATTAAGAAGGATAAGTTTTCATGTTTTGGGCCTACACTTTCACATATATGTTTTGCAGATGACTTAATTCTATCTGCTGAAGCTTTGGTTGGACAAATCCAGGTTATTTGTGGGGTTCTAGATAAGTTTTATGCTGCATCGAGACAAAGAGTGAGTCTCAATAAGTTAAAGATATTTTTCTGAAAATGTATAACAGAACTTGTGTCGGGCTATAAGTTTGGAGAGTGGAACTAAAGCTACAAAAGATCTTGGTAAATATTTGGGGATATTAATTCTTCAAAAGAATATTAATAAACATACTTTCAACGACGTGTAGAAGAAGGTTTCCTCTCGTTTAGCAGGATGGAAATGTCATTGCCTCAGTTTTGTTGATAGAGTAACTTTTACCAAATTTGTACTATCCTCTATTCCGCTCCACACAACAAGTGTGATTTGCCTCACGGTATTTGGAACCATTTAACTCTAAGTCCACGACACCATATTTCCTTTGCTAAATCATTACTGGTATGGTTATTTGGGAACCATGGTGATAATAGTATTGTTTTTGGTTGCCCTTGGTCTTCTTTGTTTACTACATCTATTTGGTAGAATTGGAAATAGAGGTGCAATAATATCTTTAATGGGCTCCTTAATTGTCGAGATCGTGTTCCGTTCATCAAGAATAAAGGTATTGAGATTGTGCGTGATTTTGTTCTCGCTGGTATTAGGAAACCTCTTCATATTTTGATTGAGCATCAGATATCTTGGGTCAAGCCATGTGAATCTTGGTTTAAATTTAATATAGATGGTGCTTCGAGAGGTAATTGTGGTCGTGCTACTAGAGGTGGGGTGATTCGAGACTCATTAGGTGCTTGGGTTTGTGGTTTTTCAGTGAACATAAGTATCTACACGACTCGTCTTGTTGTGTTCGTGGGAGTTTATTACGGGTTGTACATGGTTTGGGAGAAAGGTGTACGTTGGGTAGAGGTGGAAGTTGATTCTCGTGTAGTGGTGGATTTTATAACGGCATGTATTATTGATTCTCATCCCTTGACTTTCATGATACGCTTGTGCCATGACTTTATTTCAAGGGATTGGATAGTCCATTTTTCACATGTGTATAGGAAAACCAATTGTCTTGTAGATAAATTAGCAAACTATGTTTTTCACTTTCTTTAGGTTTTCGTAATTTGTTGTCTCCTCTTGAAAATTTTATTTCTTTTGTTTGTGAAGATCAAGACAAGATTTTTTTTTCTAGAATGATTAACACTTAATTTCTTTTTGAGTTTTAAAAATACAAGTTTAGGAGACTTTTTTTTACTATAGAAAAAATATAAAAGAATTATTCTGTTTTTCAATTCATATATGATTATATACGAATATATACAAAAAGGATAAATAGTTACAAAACTTTCCATTTGACTTTTCTATAATAATGACAACTTGTATTTGTTTTCAATTTAATTGGGATCCTTAGCATATTCGCGCACAACAAAATTGAGGTAGCCGTTATCACAACAACACTAACTTAACTTCCCTGGACCCTTATCAGCTAGGTGAGTCATTCGAACATATCTTTTTATGTCCAAACAAATAATATTAAACTTTGTTTGGTCATAAAAAATATATATATTCCTTTTTAAGTGGAGAAATAAAAAAATATCTTCCTAAACCCAATAAAAACACAAAACGTTACTTAGACGTGATTGCGTCCCAAAGTAACAAAAAACAAAATGAGTGCTGTGAAGTCGGCTTTGGGCGATATGTTGTTTACCTTTCTGTGGGTTAATCTCTCGGCGACGTTTGGTATACAGACGGCGGCGATTGTTTCGGCCACAGGATTCAATGGCATCACCCCGGTGATCACAACGTTTGTTGTTTTCGTCTCCATATCGGTCTTTTCGATTATCGGAGACTTTCTTGGTGGCGCTAGCTTCAATCCTTGTGGAAACGCTGCGTTTTATACGGTCGGTGTTTCTGCGGATTCTCTCTTCTCCTTGGCTATTCGATCTCCAGCTCAGGTTTGTATATTTAAGTATGTTTAACCTGAAGAGAATAAACAAAACCTTAAATGTAGTGTGTAATAACGATAATGGAGATGATACCTGAGAATTATAAGACTATGATTGCAGGGAATTCATTGAAAGTTGATGTACACATTGGAGCTATTGCAGAAGTTATTCTAAGTTTTTGTGTTACATTTTTGGTTTTACTAATTATCTTAAGAGGTCCACGAAGACTACTAGCTAAAACGTTCTTGCTCGCCATTGCTACCGTCTCAGTGTTTCTCGCAGGATCTAAATTCACTAGACCATTCATGAATCCTGCCATTGTAAGTAGACTAATTATTTGAACTGACCTTTTGACATGTTTTAAATGTGTCTTATGGGTATTGAATGCAATTAATGCAGGCATTCGGATGGGCATATCTATACAAGTCTCACAACACTTGGGTCCATTTCTATGTGTACTGGTTTAGCTCTTTCACCGGAGCTATTTTATCAGCAATGCTCTTTCGACTTCTGTTTCCGCCACCACCCTTAGTCCTGAAGAAACAGAAGAAAGCCTGAGATTTCACTAGAATATGTTGTAGCTGAACATTGTCGTTGATTTGTACTTACTCTGTAGAATCATGTCTTTATGTTTTGTGCGTATTCTATTCATTTTGGTCCAGATTCGTATTATCGGTTTATCATTATTTGGTTTGGTCTGGTTCGTTAAGTGTAGGAGCCTTCTTTCTCTATCAAAATCGACCACTGAATTACAAATTTCGATATGGAGTTCTTTCGATCTCTTCAGAGTTCATATGTACAAAGTTTTTCGGGATTAAATGTAAATCACTATTAATATTTTAATTAATATTTCATCTTAATCATAATATATTTCTTTTACTGAATACAATGAAAATTTCAAGTGAAATAGTCTGGAGTATTATTACCTACTGTGGGAGTTACCCATCTCCCGCAGTTGTATAACCCATAACGTCTTTTGTTTGAATACAGATTACAGATCTGAAGCACAAGTGTTTTTTTATCGGAAAGCGATATCTTCAGTTCAATTCCCGGCGATACAAGCCGCCTCTTCCAATCCACCGTCGATCTGGAGCCATTACAGGATCCGCCGCAGACCACGGCGTCCTCTGGCACTGGCAACGGCAACGGTAAGATACGCTACCGTTCGCCTTCTTCAACTGAGCTCCTTGAGTCTGGAACTGTCAACAATTCCTCTGGTCATTCTCCTACCTCCGAGGGACTTCTCTCTGTTGACGGAGGTAAGATGACGGCTAAGCGAGGCATTGGACGCCACGAATCTCTTTCCGACAAGATCCAACGCCATCGTGGTCTTCTGCTCCTGATTTCCGTTCCCATTCTGCTGATCGTTCTCGTTCTTCTGCTAATGCCTGGGAGATCGACTTCTGATTCAGTCGTTGAAGAGTACACGGAGCATAACCGCAAGGGAGGTCCCAGTTCTAGGCCTCCGAAGAACTACGCCGTGATTTTTGATGCTGGAAGTTCTGGAAGCCGTGTACATGTTTACTGTTTTGATCAGAATTTAGATCTTATTCCTCTCGGGAATGAACTCGAGATCTTCCTACAGGTGAGATACATTTGTTCCGTTTTTCTCCCACTTCAATGGTTTCGTCGGATCATAATAGATGCTTAAGTAAGTGGAGATATATGACACTAGAACTACCAATTACTTGCAGTGCTTTGATTGATTTTGTGTAGTTCCCGATACTTGATTCAGTTTCTTTATGGTAAATTGTGCTATTCAAGTTGATAACTGTGTGAAAAGACTTGGCCAGTGTCGCCAGATCTTATTCGCATTTCTTGGATAGAGCTTAATTGACCTTGTTTGAGCTGTGTTTTAACTTTTCTTTCTGTGTATAAAATTGAGATGATCTCTGTGTTCCTGGACATGAAGCTTGAAGTCATTTAACTAGCTAGCATCACTTATTTCCTTGTTTTGTTATATTGCATTGGTTTTAGTTTCTTGTTTGTTCTGCATTTTACTGGTGCTTGTTGGAACTCTGCCTCTAAATTATTTACTGATTTGAATTTCAGCTAAAACCAGGGTTGAGCGCATATCCTACTGATCCCCGGCAAGCAGCGAACTCTTTGGTCTCTCTTCTTGACAAAGCAGAATCTTCTGTTCCCCGCGAGTTGCGTCCGAAGACACCTGTCAGAGTTGGGGTATGGAATGAATTCTTGGAGCTAGTTCATATTGTCATTATTTATTTTGTCAATCGTGTTAAGTGTTTTTCTTCTATTTTTTGTCAGGCAACTGCAGGATTGAGAACATTGGGTCATGAAGCATCTGAGAACATTTTGCAAGCGGTAATTATATTTCTATATATTTGTCATGCACATTTGCCTGGTCATATAGCTCTTATACTTTCTTATAATTTACTTTATAAGGTTAGTGAGCTCTTGAGAGATAGAAGCATGCTAAAAAATGAGGCAAATGGTGTTACTGTGTTGGATGGTACCCAGGAAGGTTCTTATCAATGGGTATGTTGTCCCAAATTTTGTCGTTTTTATGGAGAGTCTTCTTGCTATGTCTCTTATGTATCTGCGTGTACACCTAGAATCTCATTGCTTCCATTCGGAGAAGTAAATTCTGGACTGGAATCCTTTCTAGTTTTTTAATTATTTAATAAGAAGTGTTTAACTACGGCGACTGTAATAGTTTGAAGTGTAGTCGCAAATGAATATGAAATTACAGGCTTTTGGACTCTAAATGGACTTGGACTTTGCAGGTGACAATAAACTACTTGCTAAGGAACTTGGGAAAATCATACTCAGATACAGTTGGAGTGGTTGACCTTGGTGGGGGGTCAGTCCAAATGGCATATGCTATATCCGAGGAAGATGCTGCAAGTGCACCAAAAACATTAGAAGGAGAGGATTCGTATGTCAAAGAAATGTATTTGAAGGGACGGAAGTATTTCCTATATGTTCACAGGTTTGTCATCTCATGTGCTATTCTTAATTTCACGTGTATTTGAATGATAAGATCAAGCAGTTATAGGCTTTTCTACTTCATTTATGCATTTTATTGACTAGGGTACTCATTGATATGGTTTTCCTTCTATGCCAGCCACACTTTTTTATTTTATCCAAAGCTTTAACGGGAGGTGTTGTTGGCTTCTTGTTGCATATAGTTATCTACATTACGGATTACTGGCTGCCCGAGCAGAGATATTGAAACTATCTGAAGATTCAAACAACCCCTGCGTCGTGACAGGCTATGATGGTGATTGCTATATATACTCATCATATGACACATGGTTTCATAAAAGCCTATTGCTAGAAATCTCTACGCAGTTCCACTTTTAGCATAATGGATCAATAACGTTCTATTCTTTTAACATTCATTTATTCACTGTAGGTACTTACACGTATGGAGGAAAGGAATTTAAAAGCGCTGCTTCGCCATCAGGTGCGAGTCTGGATGAGTGCAGAAGAATAGCCATCAGTGCACTAAAAGTGAATGACACACTGTGTACACACATGAAATGCACATTCGGAGGAGTTTGGAATGGTGGTCGAGGTGGTGGCCAGAAGAATATGTTTGTTGCTTCTTTTTTCTTCGATCGTGCTGCTGAGGTAATCCAACTAAAAACACCTCCAGTTATTCTCGAAAACCCACACAGCCTCTAACATTACTAAACACTCTGTACAAATGGGTCTTGTTATATGTCACAGGCTGGATTCATTGACCCGAAGCAACCTGTTGCTACAGTTTGTCCAATGGAGTTTGAGAAAGCAGCAAAGAAAGCTTGTAGTATGAAAATTGAAGAGGGAAAATCGAAATTTCCACGTGTGGAAGAAGATAATTTGCCTTACCTGTGTATGGATCTCGTTTACCAATTCACTCTGCTCACTGATGGATTTGGTAAGTATCTCCTTATTTATATACATTATAATAATATTTAATTTAGTTTTGTCTAATTGTTAATTCTTTTTATGGGTAATAAAATAGGATTAGAGCCATCACAGAAAATAACGTTAGCGAAGAAAGTAAAATATGGAGATCAGGCTGTTGAAGCTGCGTGGCCATTGGGTAGTGCTATCGAGGCCGTATCCTCACCGTGAGGGGCATTTTGGGAATTACATACAAACCTTTATTCTTTTGATTTCTTCCTAAACTTATTTTTTCCCTCATTTTTTATGGTTCTTAAAGCAGAATATCCCTAAGTATTATTATAATAATCGTATTTAGAAAATTGATTTTGTTGCTTATATTGTAAAATAGAGTAACCTTATGTCCCCAGTTTGTTTTTATGAAATGATTGCAACATTTTTCTCTCCATTGTTATTCTAAATGATAGCTTAAGAAAAAAACAGTAGCATATTGATATACGTAAAAGCATTGATGATTTATGGACTTCGCATGAAAAGAATTTTAAAAATGTGGATAATGACGTATTGTGTGATTGAGGTGTAATGTAAATCCACGTGGTGAATGAATTCCAATGATTGTCTCTCAGCTCGCTCATGTCCTTCGATAGATAGGCAATTACTTGCACACAACAATTGATGATTCATCATTTTATTTGGCCCCTTTTTTTGGATTAAAACAACTTAAATACTCTTCAATTAACTTAAACCAAATTTTATTTTGAGTTATATCTTGTGATCTTCTTAATAATAAATGGCATTGAAATCTTCATTTATCATAAAGATATATATTATATCTGTACAAAAGTAAAAAATAGAAAATGGAACATTTATTATTAATAGTGTTAATTATACTTGTAATTATCCTTGTCATTAGCTTAGCACTATCATTAACTTAGCATAGTAATTAGAGTTTTGGTTAAGCTTATACTCTTGTATATAAACTCATCCGGAGTGATAGTTTTGTTCAAGAAGAATATATTGAAATTAAAATCTCTTTCTATATGGAAATCGAGTCTGTTACAAGTATTATGATATCATAGCAATACTCTTAATTCAAACTCGAATTCTTCGATTCTTCTTCAAAATCATTTCTGCTTTTCTTAAAATCTGATAAAATCCTACTTTAATCTTCGCCGATTTTGCTTAATTTTTGCTTTTCAGAGCTCAATCGAAGTCATCAATGGTGAAAAGAGAAAGAAACAACAAAATCAACACTTGATCGCTGAAGACAATCTTACCTCGGAAGAACCTGGAGATATTTCTCAGAAACAACAGAGTGTGATTCGTTCTCGAACTCGTGGAAGCTTTGGACCAACTTCTTTGGAAGTTGAATCATTCGACACTCACAATCCCTTCTTCCTTCATTCCGCCGATCATCCATGTTTATCCATAGTCTCTCATATACTTGACGGAACTAATTACAATAGCTGGTCCATCGCGATGCGTATAAGCTTAGATGCGAATAATAAGATCAATTTTGTTGATGGAACTCTTCTTAGACCTGATATGAATGATAGATCCTTCAAGATATGGAGTAGATGCAATAATATAGTGAAATCTTGGTTATTGAATGTAGTAAGTAAGGAAATCTATGGAAGCATTTTTGTATTTTGAGGATGTCGTTCAAATGTAGGATGATATGTATCGAAGGTTCAAAGTGAGCAATCTTCCTCGCAAATATCAAATATAATAAGCAGTGATGAGCCTGAAACAAGGTCACTTAGATTTATCCACTTACTACACATTATGGGAGCAATTAGCCAACACCAAAACTTCGTTTATCAAAAAGTGTGACTGTGATCAAGTCAAGGAACTACTAGAAGAAGCTGAAACAAGTTAGATCATTCAGTTTCTTATGGGATTGAATGATAATTTCAATATAATAAGAGGTTTGATTCTGAGTATGAAGTATAGGCCTTGTTTAAGTAAAATATACAATATGTTGGATCAAGATGAGAGACATCGTCTAGTTGATTATGAATCACAAAATTCTCCACGACCTACTGCTTTTCAGAACCAGCTTAGTTCTACAGATTCTTCTATGGTTTGTTTCACTCAAGGAGGACAGAAACCTAAGTGTTCTCATTGTTCTCGTACATGCCATATAGTAGACAAGTGTTATAAACTACATGGTTATCCTCCTGATCACCCAATGAGAGGAAAGAAAACTGCTAGTTCAACACAAGAACAGTCTGTTGTTGCTGCTAATATCCTCAAAGAACATAACTCCAAAATTCCTCAGGAGAATATGACAAATGATCAATTTCAGACATTGATCTCTTATTTGAGTTTCAAGCTTCACACCTCTAACATCATATCCTGCTCAGAGAATCTGCAAGCTTCGACTTCAACCTCTGTACCAATGGTTTCACAAATCTTGGGTACACTTCTGTTTTTTCATAGACCTCATTATAAATCTTATTATAACATGTTAATTTCAAATATATCTCATGGAATTGAACTGTCTCCTAGGGATTGGATAATAAATTATGGGGCTAGTCATCATGTGTGCTATAATAGAGATTTATTCACATGATTTCAAGCATTAGATAGAAGCTTTGTTACTCTTCCTAATGGTCATACAGTGAAAATCAAAGTTACTAGCAACATTCATTTGATTGATACTTTCTTTCTATATAATGTTTTGTTCATTCCTGTTTTCAAGTATAATTTGTTGAGTGTTAACGTGCTTACTAAAGATCATAAGTTTATGATGCATTTCACCAATGATGTTTTTTATTCAAGATCGTATAAAGGGGTTGATGATTGTCAAGGTAATCTAGTCTCGAATCTATATGTCTTACATGAGCATAGTTCTCATACTGCTTGGAGTTTCTTAGGTACATTTCCTTTATGTTATATTGTTACTGTTAATATATCCATTTGGCATAGAAGATTAGGATATTCTTTCTTATATTGTTCTTGATACTTTGTCTCACACTTTGCTTACTTTGAAAGGAAAATATAATAAAGATTTTGCTTGTTGTCATATAGTCATCTGGCTAAACAAAAGAGGCTTTCTTTTCATTCGTAAAAAATATGTTTTCTCAACCTTTTGAATTAATTCACATTGATACTTGGGGTCCTTTCTCTGTGCCCACTGTAGATTGATAACAAGATTTTCCGTCTATTGTCAAATCCTATTATACTTATATGTCGATTGTAGTATAATAGGTATCAATCCAACTGAGAATGTAATTATCAATCAGGATGCAGTTAACTACTTTAATTCAAGCCAGTCAAAGTGTGGTTTCTCTAACAACCTAATTCGAACCTTTAAAACGAAAATAAACAAAGCAGTGTAGTTGTAAATAATTCAAACAGAGCAACGAACAATAGAATATCAAATATAATTAACGCAGGGTGAGAAAACAAGATCCTGAGGAGTGAGTTTCATGGGTCAATGTGAATCTTAAGCTAATTAGGCGCTTGATATCACTCAAT
Source organism: Lepidium sativum (assembly GCA_023374145.1). Lineage (NCBI taxonomy): Eukaryota > Viridiplantae > Streptophyta > Magnoliopsida > Brassicales > Brassicaceae > Lepidium > Lepidium sativum. Next base: position 21,093 of record JAKUCM010004811.1, on the reverse strand, counting down.
AGAGCTAGTATCTAGGAAACGAGAACACAACTAATGAGTCCACTCCCGTGGTAAACAAACTCGAGTAGACTACTAACAGACCCTATCACCATAGGCGTTTGATAATCTAGTCGGAATGAACGATCACCTCGCTTAGCGCTGATTCACACCTCAGACATTCGATCCCTCGAGTTGAGCATGTGAATCTCTGAAGTGGTTCAATCAGATGCTCTACCAAACACCCATCGGTGCTAGAGCGTCTCAGAACAAACCCCAGCTGATCAGAATGAAGCTAGTGATGATAACACCAAATCAGAAAAAACTTTACTAAATCTTACCCTAAGCAACCTAGAAAACCTAAGCGTCACGCAGACCTAACTCATCCTCAGGAACCCTAGGTGACTACTCATGAGTTTAACAACAAGCACGAATTCAACATTTGATTGCATCAAAAAGAACTCGAACAAGGTATGAAATCAACGCTAAATGTGAAACTGAATTGCATAAATATATACTCGAAATCAGAAGGGTGCGTTTGATTACAAAGCTCTAAGTTCGCAAGAAAAATGAATTGTAAAAAACTAGGGTTCAGGTTTACAACATGTAAGAATATTTATGCTAAACTTATAGCAAAACCCTAGATAGACTCGGCCCAATACACAGTGGATTTTAGCCTCAGTTTGGCCCAATAGTGAAAAGAGTAGTAGTGCGATCATTTTGTGAAAGTACCTGATTGCTGGGTTCCTGATCTTGGTGCTCTTACTGCATGAAGCGCTGTAGTCGTCTGGTGTTGCAATTATTTTCCACAGTAGCTTTAACTCGTCACGGTCGAAATCAGTGTCGTTTCCATCAGAATGCTGAAGGTCAAACAACTGCTCGAATTGTAATGCTGAGAATGAGTATTTCCTGCCGTTGACGACGAAAGTTAGAGCTCCAAACCCATCTATTTCCCGTAGTCTTTTCTCATTCTCAAGATACGTACACAGCTCCACTGAGGCTAGGAACTGCACAGTCTCAGCATGGTAGGTTTCGCGTGCATATGACACGAATTGTGTTAGAACAACATTCCGCAACATTTGATCGACGTCTCTGGCTATGCCTAATTGCATCATTATCTCCCGATGTAGGTATCTTGTCCCTTCCACTTTCACTTGCTTAAGGTGTCTCAACGCTTGTTTGTGTGGGACATTTTCAGGGAGGTTCTCGTCAATCCAGAATCCGGTTCACTGTCATTACTGCATGACTCCTCTTGGGTTTCATCTACAGTTTCAACTGGAGTGGTCTCTCTCATGACTTCTTTGCCACTGTGTCTCCTAGTTTTGCGTACTAGTTGTGGCGCCTCAAAACTCGAGTCCTCATAATCCAAATCCAGTGGCGAATCAACTAAAGACGATATGATCTGACGTCTCGAAGAACCTTCCCCTGATCTTCTCATATTGTGAACTGAAAGCAACAACACCAAATTTAATCTTAAGTGAGCTCAGAATCAACAACACCAATATTGTAAAAATAATAGAATAATCTATAATGATATAAAATATGAAATATACTATATAATATATAAAATATTTTATAATATAGTATAATATTTTATAAGATTAATCTGGTGAGTTAGAGCGGGGATCGAATAGGGAGCTCGAGACGTAGCGGCTTGGTTTTGAGCTCGAGTACTATCAGCGCGTGTGGTGTGAATCGGCATGGGGAACTCGAGTTTGGTGCTCGAGTTACGTGGAGGGAAACTCGTGAGTTGACTTGGGTAAAAAACTCGAGTGTTGTTAGTGGCGCGTGTCTGAGGAGCTCGACTACGGTACTCGAGAATGTACGCGGCGACATGGCTCGACTTGTGCACTCATGTTGCTGGCGTAGCGTGGCGCAAGGAGCGGTGAGCTCGAGTACAAACTCAAGTTTGCCGCTCGAGACAAGAGATCGGTGTGGTTTCGGAGACGCGGCGCATGAAATAGAGGGACACGAGTTTGATTGAGCGTAGATTCGAGTTGCGGAGAGGAGACAACTCGAGTAGGAGACTCGATCCGTGTGTGTAGTGTGCGCGTTTGAGCTTGAGTTGCGGAGCTCGAGTTGTAGCTTGGTGGGGCTCAACTTCGTGGCGGATCGAGCTGTGGAGCGTGGGGTTACGTGCGGAGAGGAATGAGAGTGACTCGAGCGCGTGTGTACCCGAAAGAGAGAGAGCTGTGTGGGCGTGAGGAGCTCAAGTTCCGAGTGGGAAGGAGCTCTATCTGGAAGAGAGAGAGAGAGCTCGAGCCGGATCGAGTGGTGCCGAGCTCACGACAGGTCGAGTTGCATTCGGCGCGTGCGGTGCAAAAGGAAGAGATCGCGACGCGTGGGGATATCAAAGCTCGAGTAGGATCGTGTTGATGGGTTGGAGCTCGACTGAGGGATTTGCGTGCTCGAGTTCTCAGCTCGAGCGTGTGTGAGGTGCGCGGGCGTAGACTGTGACTCGAGTTGACTCGAGTTCCGTGTTGGGGACGTGACGCGTGGTTGACAGCGTTACGTGCTCGAAGCATTAGGCGTGAAGCGCGAAGTCACCTGCGTAAGAAGAAAAAGAAAGTGTTAGTGAGTGAAAAATGATTAAGAAGGTTGATGGTGAAATGAAAGAGAAGGGAGTGTTTTTTTTTTTTTTTTTTTTTTTTTTTTTTTTTACAGTACTCGACCCTAGTCTTGACGATCCCTTGATACTCGAGTCCTGAAAATCAAATATTAAGTTAGGCGCAAAAATGAAGTAAAATAAAAATGTAAAAGCTTAATTAGGAGATGTTCAAGGATGCATGAGATTGCCTCCCAAGTGCGCTTATTTAAAGTCACTTAGATCGACTTTCACCATTTCAAGGTTCAATTGGGTCATCGAGAGAAACCGAGGTTCTCTCACGAATAGTCTCATCAGCTCGATACTGCCTAACCCTCTGGCCATTCACAGTGAAATTGTTTCCTTCCCCATTGATCAATGTAATGGCCCCATATAGCAACAATTCTTTAACTTGGAAAGGACCTGACCATTTTGACTTCAGTTTTCCAGGGAACAACTTTAGCGTCAAGTTAAATAGTAACACTTGGTCGCCTAGCGTGATTTTCTTGTGTGCAATCTTTTTGTCGTGGAAGGCTTTTGTCCTTCCCTTGTACACTTTTGCGCTCTCGTAGGCTTCAAATCTGTCATCCTCTAACTCATGCAGGTTCATGACCCTTTTCTCTTGAGCAGTTTTGAGATCCAAATTTATGAACCTTGTGGCTCACAGTGCCTTGTACTCTATCTCAACATGCAGATGGCATGTTTTTCCATACAGAAGCTGAAATGGTGTTCTTCCAATTGGAGTCTTGAAAGCTGTTCTCTAAGCCCACATGGCGTTGTCCAACTTCACTGCCCAATCATGTTTTGATACCCCAACAACTCGAGTTAAAATAACCTTGATCTGCTTGTTTGAAACCTGCACCTGACCACTAGTTTGTGGATGATAAGGCGTAGCTACCTTATGCTTAACTCCATTTTTCTTCAGCAGGCTCTCAAACACTTTATTAATGAAGTGGGAGTCTCCATCACTGATTACAACACGAGGTACACCAAATCTGGGGAAAATGATGCTCTTGAACAGCTTGATGACGACCTTAACATCATTTCTTGGACTTGCCACAACTTCTACCCACTTCGAGACGTAGTACACTACGACGAGAATGCAGTGATTCCCATGGGATGGTGGATTGAAAGGCCCCATGAAGTCGATTCCCCAACAATCAAATATCTCAACTTCTAGAATTGGCTTATGTGGCATCTCGTCCCTTTTGCTGATATTACCTATTCTCTCACATGAATCACACTTGGAAATGAAATTTTGAGTATCCATGAACACAGTCGGCCACCATAATCCTGATTGCAAAATCTTCTGAACAATCTTGAATGTGGTAAAACCTCCACCGTAGGCGTACCCATGACAATGCTCCAAAATACCCTGAACCTCTTCTTCTGCTATACACCTTCTGAATAAACCATCTGCTCCCTTCTTGTATAAGTAGGGCTCATCCCAGAAGTAGTGGTTGATGTCTCTGAAAAACTTCTTCCTCTGATAGTCGTCCAAACAGTTAGGTACTTCACCCACGACTAAGTAATTGACCAAATCTGCATACCAAGGTAGAGTGGATCCAACTAGCTTTTTGTTGATTTGAGAACAATTTTCTTCTGCTCCTAGAGTCATGGGTTGCTCTTCTGGCATTGAGTCATCAATAGGGGTTGAGTCCTCAATCATCAGTCGTGACGGGTGATCTGCAACTCCATCTTCCACTCCATATTTGTCCACAATCTCTAAGTCAAACTCTTGCAGCAGCAGTATCCATCTCAGTAGTCTCGGCTTGACGTCTTTTTTCTTCATAAGATATTTCAACGCTGCGTGATCAGTGTGAACAATAACCTTGGATCCCACGAGGTATGATCTAAATTTTTCAAACGCAAAGACTACAACAAGGAGTTCTTTTTCTGTGGTGGCATACTTGGCTTGAGCGTTGTCTAGAGTCCTGCTGGCGTAGTGTATCACATTCAACTTCTTGTCCTTTCTCTGACCCAGGACTGCTCCAACAGCAAAATTGCTTGCATCACACATGATCTCGAATGGGAGATCCAAGTCTGGAGCATGGACTATTGGATCAGATATCAGCGCCTCTTTGATCTTAAGGAACGCTTCGAGATACTCGGGGTTGAAATTGAACTCGACCTCCTTGCATAGTAGGCTCGTTAGGGGCCTTGCAATTTTGGAAAAATCCTTGATGAATCTTTTATTGAACCTAGCGTGACCCATAAAACTTCGAATATCCTTCACTGTCTTGGGAGGTTGTAGCTGAGCCATGACCTCAATCTTTGCTCTGTTAACCTCAATACCCTTCTTAGATCTCTTGTGTCCCAACACTATCCCTTCCTAAACCATGAAGTGACATTTTTCCCATGTGAGCACAAGGTTGGTCTCCACGCACCTGCTAAGCACCCTGCACAAATTTGACAAACAAGAGGAGTAGGAAGAGCCATAGGCGGAAAAATCATCCATGAACACCTCGACTATATCCTCAATCAAATCCGATAAAATAGAAGTCATACAGCGCTGAAATGTAGCAGGAGCATTGCATAACCCAAATGGCATGCGCTTGTAAGCAAAAGTGCCATAAGGGCAGGTAAAAGTAGTTTTTTCCTGATCATCCGGGTATATAGGGATCTGAAAGAACCCGCTATACCCGTCAAGGAAACAGTAATACTTTTTACTAGACAACCTTTCAACCATTTGATCAATAAAAGGCAAAGGGAAATGGTCTTTTCTACTGGATGAATTCAGCCTCCTATAGTCTATTCACATCCTATGCCCCGTTATGGTTCTAGTGGGTATTAGTTCCTAACAACTTAAGTATCTCTTTTCAACCACTTCTTTAAGATTCAGGTTCAATATCCTCTGGGGCTCTACATTAGAATGAGATTCATCTTTTAAGTGTATCCTATGCATGCAAAAACTTGGGGAAATTCCTCTAATATCCTTAAGCGTGTATCCTATGGCTTTTCTAAAACGTTTAAGCTCAGTTAAAAACATACTCAATTCATCATCATTCAACTCGTCATTTACAATCACTGGGTAAGTAGAATTGGGGCCCAGAAAAGTGTAAATTAGCCCTGCAGGAAGTAGTTTTAGTTCCACTTTGGGTGCCATGAGCTCAGACCAGTCATCAGTAACGTCAGGCGTAGTGCATTCGAGCACTTGCAGCTCGAGTCTCTGTCTCGAATCTGGCTCAAATAAACTCGAGTCCAATTGCTCAATTACCGCTGAACTCTTATATGGCTTGTGACAAACTAATAGGTTCGCATACCTTTCAACTTCCATACTCAAATACCCCTCAGCGGCTGGCTTAATCAGAGCAACTTGCAGTTGATCTTCTGCTGCCAATTCTTCTAACAGCTCATTAGCAAGAGTGTCCATCTCGTGCACTAAGAGCACTTTACTTTCGATCGTTGGTTTCTTAATCGCATCATTCATGTTGAATTTCACTCTAAGATCTGGACTCAGATTCAATCTCAATAACTCCATTCCTAACATCAATTAGCGCGCCCGTTGTGGCCAAGAAAGGTCTTCCAAACAACAGAGGGTCCTTAGGTTCTTCTTCCATCTCCAAGACAACAAAATCTGTTGGTATCTCAACTCCCCCTACCTTCACAGGAAGGTCCTCTAGGATGCCATGAGGGATTCTCACTGACCTATCTACCAGAATCAATGAGATTTTGTAGGATTTGTAATCAACAAAGCCTAATCTTTTTTGACTGAAAGCGGCATGAGGCTGATTGAGACACCTAGATCACAGAGACACTTGCTGAATGATAACGGTCCGAGTGAGCATGAGATTGTAAAGGTTCCACGATCACTAAGATTTTGCGGCACAACTTTCCATTGGATTATGGCGCTAATCTCATGTGTCAGTACGACCATACCCTCGACGGCTTGAGTTCTCTCCTTAACTGCATCCTTGAGAAACTTCTGGTATTGAGGCATTAGCATAAAAGCGTCCAGAATTGGAATCTTCACTTCAATGTCTTCCATTTGCTTATCGAAGAGCGCCATGTACTTCTCAATAAGCTCCTTCTTGAACCTTTGGGGAAAGGGTAATTGGGGTTTATATGGTGGAAGAACAAATGGTTTACTCCTCTCTGGGGTTCATGTAGGTGCATGACCGTCTGAAGTGTTGGGCCTGGGTTCAACTTGGTTGGTTGTGTCGAGCTTAGGTTTGGGTTTTTCAGCAGACTGTGGTTTAGAAACAGCTCCAGCTCTAGTCTGTGTCTGATCCTTGATAAGGAAATCCTCCCCCTCCCAAACCTTATTGTCCTCAATATCCTTTGGACTCTCTGCTCGAATCAGTAACTCGCGTCCACTTCTCAAGGTGATGGCATTGGCATGATACTCTTTTAGGTTGGGAACTGCTTTCCTTGGAAGTTGGCCTGTTGTCTTCACAGTAGAAGATGACGCTTACTGACTCTCCACATACTTGAGTCTTGCGTTCAGTGTCTCAAACTTGCACGTGAGATCGTATTGAGAAGCATTAATCTTAGAATGCCCCTTTGCAAATTTCATCGTGACTTCAGCAGCAGACACTTTCTGTCCCTTCAGGATCTCTTGGAGTAGGCTCAAAACTTCTGGTGGCTTTGTAGCGGTTGGTGGAGTGTGTGCTTCATACCCAGGTTGGTATGTTTGCAGATGACTGGTAGCTCTTGTGATATTGCTGCTTCGGGACAAACACATTCGACTGGGGGTGTAGGGGTTTGGGTGGGTAGGTCTGGTCTGGGGGATTTGCCACGTTCTTGCTTCTGTATGAGAGGTTTGGGTCCTGCTTGTAGTTGTTGTACTACTTGTAACCACCTCCCTGATTCTGCAAATAACTGATCTCCTCAACCTGATCATCCTCCTCTTCAGGAATATGTTCATCTCCAGTCATGAAGTGGACATGTTTGTGTTGTACTTGCATCAACCTGTCGATTTTGTCCAACTTGACGTTCAGGGCCTTGAGTTCTTTCCTACTGACTGTGTCTGTGTCCACTGTATTTCTAATCGTCCTGTCGTAATCCTCGTTATACTGCCCATCTGCCTGTGCTATATTCTCCACTAATTTCCAACCTTCGGTGACGTCCTGGTCAAGAAAATTTCCATGGCTGGCGGTATCCAATAACCTACGGATGTTAGGGTGAACTCCTCTGTATAGATTGTTGAGCAGAGTCTTAGCAGGGTATCTATGATGTGGGCACTGAGACTAATAATTTTTGTACCTCTCGCAGGCTTCAGCAAAGGTTTTAGAATTCTGCTGGGTAGAGGTAGAGATGGCGTTTCTCAACTTTGCAGTTCGAGAGTTGGAGAAGAATTTGGTGAGAAACGCATATTTGCAAGCTTTCCATGAAGTGATGGAGCCTTGCGGTAAGTGTTTCTCCCAAACATGGGCTTTGTCTCCGAAAGAAAACGGGAACAACCTCAGTTTGAATGCATCCTCACTCACTCCATTGAGCCTTTGGAGCCCACATAGCCGCTCGAATTCGTCCAAGTGATCAAGCAGATCTCCAGAAGATAAGCCGTGAAATTACCTATTTTGGATTATAGAGATGAGACTGCTCTTGATCTCGAAGTTATTGTTCGTTATGGCTGGGGGAAAAATCCCACGTCTCTGGGTGTGAGTGCTTTGTGCATCTCCAGCTCCTATTATTCGCGGTCTCCTCTGTGGAGGCTGGTCCACAGGGGGAACGTGTGTGTTCGACTCTATGTCTGCATTCATTATCACTCACTCTGTAAGCGTATTGTAGACTTGGTTTTTCTGCGCTCTTAACTCGTGTGGTAGTTGGTTAATGTTGTCAAGAGGCTCGAGAAGATTCTGATTTCCTTGTGAACGTGTCTGCAAAAACTGAGTGAAATCAAACTGAGTAGTATGATCAAGTTGACATACTGGAGGTTGAAATCACCTGAAACAGAACACAAAACATAGTGCCACAAGTGAGTATGTAACAAAAAGTAAAAATAACTTGAGCTTAGAAAGTTAACAATCCTAATTGTACCTAGCAGAGATCCATTTGGCAACGCCGCCAATTTGATAACAAGATTTTTCGTCTATTGTCAAATCCTATTATACTTATATGTCGGTTGTAGTATAATAGGTGTCAATCCAACTGGGAATGTGATTATTAATCAGGATGCAGTTAACTACTCCAATTCAAGCCAATCAAAGTGTGGTTTCTCTAACAACATAATTCGAACCTTTAAAACGAAAATAAACAAAGCAGTGTAGTTGTAAATAATTCAAACAGAGCAACGAACATTAGAGTATCAAATAGAATTAACGCAGGGTGAGAAAATAGGATCCTGAGGAGTGAGTTTCATGGGTCAACGTGACTCTTAAGCTAACTAGGCACTTGATATCACTTAATAGAGCTAGTCTCTAGGAAACGAGAACACAAATAATGAGTCCACTCCCGTGGTAAACAAACTCGAGTAGACTACTAACAGACTCTATCGCAATAAGCATTTGATAATCTAGTCGGAATGAACGATCAACTCGCTTAGCGCCGATTCACACCTCAGATATTCGATCCCTCAAGCTGAGCATGTGAAAATCTGAAGTGGTTCAGTCAGACGCTCTACCAAACACCCATCGGTCCTAGATCGTCTCAGAACAAGCCCAGTTGATCAGAATGAAGCTAGTGATGATAACACCAAATCAGAAAAGACTTTACTAAATCTAACCCTAAGCGACCTAGAAAACCTAAGTGTCACGCAGACCTAACTCATCCTCAAGAACCCTTGGTGACTACTCAGAACTCATGAGTTTAACAACAAGCACGAATTCAACGTTTGATTGCATCAATAGAGAACTCGAACAAGGTATGAAATCAACACTGAATGTGAAACTGAATTGCATAAATAAACTCGAAATCAGAAGGGTGCGTTTGAATACAAAGCTCTAAGTTCGCAAGAAAAATCAATTGTAAAAAACTAGGGTTCGGGTTTACAACATGTAAGAATATTTATGCTAAACTTATAGCAGAACCCTAGATAGACTCGACCAAATACGCAGTGGATTTAAGCCTCAGTTTGGCCCAATAATGAAAAGAGTAGTAGTCCGTTTGAGATGGCGCGTGTGAGTGGGAACTCAATTTTAGCTCGAGTGTGTGAACTCGATTTGGCGCTTGTTAGTGGGCACTCGGTTTGAGCTCGAGTGTATGAACTCGATCTGGCGCATGTGAGCTCGAGCTGGCGCGTGAGTGAGCCCAAGCTGGGGCTCTAGCTGGCGCGTGAGAGATCGAGCTGGGGCTCGAGTACAGCTCGAGCTGGCGCGTATCTAGGCTCGAGTAGGGGCTCCTCCTTGTCCAAAAGAGACTTGATCGTGCCCGCTTCCAGTACCTGAAAACTAACAAAACGTAGTATGTATGCAGATGCATATGAATGTGTATGAATGAGACTATCTAGACTCCAACTAGATGAGAATGTATAAAAATGTACGTATAATATACCTAAATGATGCTCCTAAGGACGTGCTAAAAATGTGTATATCATAGATGTTTTTTTGATATTTCTTAGCCATAGTGGATGATTATAGTAGAGTTGTTTGGGGGTTTCTCCTTAGTCTTAAGTATGATGTTTTGATTATATTTCCTGATTTTTTGGCTATGGTAGAAACTCAATACAACATTAAAGTTTTTCAGTTAGGTCTGATAATGCTCATAATTTAAAATTTACTTATTTGTTTTAAAAGAAAGACATTTAAGTATATCATTCATGTCCAGAAACCTCTGAACAAAACTCTGTTGTAGAAAGAAAGCATCAACATCTTTTGAATGTTGCAAGGGCCTTATTGTTTCAATTTGGTTTGTTTTAATCAATAGATTATCTTCTCAGGTGTTAGGAAATGAGACTCCATATCATTGACTTACATATTGTATTCCAGACTTTACTTCTCTTAGGAGTTTTGGGTGTTTATGCTATAATCTACTCCGCTCCAGCACAACGAACTAAGTTCGAACCTCGGGCTAAAGCATGTGTATTTATAGGTTATCCTACTAGGTACAAGGGTTATAAGGTTTTGAACTTGGAGACACGTTCAATTTCTATTTCTAGACATGTCATCTTTCATGAGGATGTTTTTCCTTTTGCTTCTTCTAAAATTTTGGAAGATTCAAAAGCCTATTTTTCCTCATTATTCATCACCTGCAACAACTCCTAATGGTTCCCATAAGCCTTTAGTGCGCCCATCTTCTGATACCATTCCTCTTCCTCATGACGAGATATCATCCGCGGTCTCACTTCCTTTTGAGGTGAGATCGCAACGACAAAAACAAACCCCTAAACACTTGCAGGATTTTCGTTGCTATAATAATATTAGTATTAATACTACTCCAGATTCAATCAACAACTTTATTTCTTATTCATATATATATTTGAACCTTTTTCAAGCTTTCATTAACACTCTCACAAATACCCCCATACCACATAATTTTCTTTAAGCTAAAGAGTTTCAGGAGAGGTGTGATTCTATGGGTGTTGAAATTGGTGCTTTTCAAAGAACTAGAACTTGGATTATATGTGAATTACGTACATGAAATAAAGTTGTTGGTTGCAAATGGGTATTCACAATGAAATACAATGCTAGTTGGACAGTGAAACATTTTAAATCTCGGCTTATAGCTAAGGGTTACACACATCAAGAAGGCATAAATTTCTTGGATACTTTTTCTCTAGTTGCAAAGATGGGAACTGTTAAACTTCTACTTTCTATTGCTCCAAAGTTACAGTGGTTCTTAAAGCAATTGGATATTTCTAATGTCTTCTTAAATAGCGACTTGGATGAAGAAATATATATATATGAAACTGCCTCCTGGTTATTGTGATATTAAAGGTGAACAAGTTTCTTCCAGAGCTGTCTGTAAACTTTACAAGTCCATTTATGGTCTTAAACAAGAATCAAGACAATGGTTTTTGATGTTTTACACAAAGTTGAGATATCTTGGCTTTGCGAAATGTCATGGTGATCATACTTTCTTTCTTCAGAGTACTGGAGCTGATTTTCTTGTGATTCTGGTTTATATTGACGACATCTTGATAGCTAGTACACAGGAAAAAGCTGCTAATGAATTAACTCGAGACCTTGGACCTCCTAAGTTTTTTCTTGGTTTGGAGATTGCTAGATCATTTAAAGGCATCTCCTTGTGTGAGAGGAAATATGTTATTGATCTCTTGGATTCCACAGGTTTTATCTGGTTGTAAGCATATGTCTACACCAATGGAACCCAATCTTTCTTTATCTAAAGATGATGGAATTCTTCTAGTTGAGTCCAAGCCTTACAGAAAGATAATTGGGCAACTTCAGTACTTGACTACAACGAGACCATATATTGTTTATGCTGTCTCTAAGCTAGCTCAATATTTTTATGCTCCTCATGACTCTCACCTTAAAGCTTTGCATCATATTCTTAGATACTTGAACGGAACTGTTTGTCAAGGCTATTTTATTTTGCAGATCTGTCTTTTGATATTCGAGGTTTTTACTTATTCAAACTATGGAGCTTGTCCATATAATTGTCAACCAGTGACTGGCTATGCAATGTTCATTGGTGATTCTCTTATTACATGAAAGTCCAAGAAACAGGGCACAATTTTCATGAGTTCTGCTGAAGCAGAATACAAAGCCATGGCTATGGCAAAAAAAAATGAACTCCTTTGGCTTAATAGTGTGCTGCATGAACTTCATGTTCCTGTTACTTTTCATGCATACTTATATTGTGATAACACTGTGGCCATTTATATCACCAATAATCCGGTTTTTCTTGAGCGCACTATGCATATTGAGCATGATTGTCATAAAGTTTGTGAGCAAATGCTTAATAGTTTACTTAAACCTATGTATGTTCACAGTGCTAATCAATTGAGAAAACTTTTTAACCAAAAGCTCTTCATCCGACTCCATTCCAAAATCTTGTTTCCAAGATGGGAATTTCACAATCTTTACTTTGTTTCATCTTCCAAACTGCCCTCTTGAGGGAGGGCTAATAGTGTTTATTATACTTGTAATAAGCCTTGTCATTAGTTAGCCATTGTCATTAGCTTATCATTCATTAGTAATTAGTAAGCTTATACTCTTGTAGTGATAGTTTTGTTTAAGAAGAATATATTGAAATTCAAATTTTGTTATCTTCGGAAATCGAGTCTGTTACAAGTATTAATTATCTTTAGAAAAAAAAATGTAGATTACCTCTAAAACATCAATGTAAATTATTAAAAATCAGTATTTTCTTTCATTAATATTTATATGAAATAATTAGTATACGTTAGTGTGGGTTTCATTAATATTTATATGAAATAATTGGTATACGTCAGTGTGAGTTATATCATGTTAACAGTTAAATCAATGTTACTAACTTTTCGCTGCATGAAAATCCCTATCTTAATAAATTTTAGGAAATACAAAACACACAATCACTACAAGAAAGCGTATCGCGATCTGACGACACAAACCGTCAGATACGGTCAGAATTGTCAAATTTCCAACAACATTTGACTAAACCAAGACCGTCGGTCCGAGATGGTCGGAAAATCAAATATCATAAGTAATTTTTGGAAAATTTTGACAGCCGCCAGTGGTAAGAAAAATGGTCAGTAGTAGTCAGAAATATGCGGTTAGTAGTTGTCGGAAAAGGCTTGTCAATGGTTGTCGGACACCTCCGATAAGTAAAGGTCGGAAGAGTCCGGTCAGTAGGGGTCGCAACTTTTTGGTCAGTAGTGGTCAGAAAATTTTGGTCAGTAGAGGTAGGAAATTGCCGACCACTTCTTACCGCTTAAATATTTTTGATAAAAAATATAAAGATTCAATTCCAATAATTATACCAAAGAAATTTGAACCAAGATAAGATTTAATACAAAAGAAAACAGTTGTGTCAAATATATAATTCAAATCTAGCTGTGGGACGATGTGAAACTCTGAAAGAACCTCTCAAAATTTTGCAAACTAGATCATCTGACGCTCAAATTCCTGCAATTTGGCGTTGTTCTTGTGCGCTTGACGCTCCATCTCCTCTTGTTTACGCCGCATCTCATTAAACTGCTCTCGTTCTGACTGCGTTAAGGAACTCTGTGTGAGACGAGCAGGCATGCCATCAGATGTAACGAGATTCCTAAGGCCGAAAGGACGACCTTTCGTACGAGGAGTAGACTACACAAATAGAGGAAATTTGTTAGTAATATTGTTTAGTAATTGAAATTAAAATAATATGTTTTCATTATACCTCAATGAAGAGCTGGTCGATCTTATCCCGAGTAAGTTGACTATAACCACCTTCTTGACTGCGTTGAGTTAGTATTTCCATTGTCTTTCGTATAACCGTCTCGAGAACACCGAGCACCTTCTTATCCTCAATCCTCTTAGTCTGTTTGTTAGTGTGGGTATCTTCTATAAAGACGAATAAATCAGGTTCCTCGCCTAGTTGGGATGCATACAAAAAACTTTTTAAAAATGCATAACTAAAATTAAAAACAAAATGTGAATAAGGAAAAAACAGTGACTTACCAGAACACGGGATTGTTCCTCAAAAGTCTGAGCACCGTTGTTATGGGTAGCGACTCCCAAACCTCCCTAATTGCTGTTCCTATTGGTGGAGTTTCTGGTCGCCACTTTCTTGGTGTCCTCGTGTTCCCAATACACAATGAACTGTTAGAATAGTTCGAGGCCGCAACGTGGATGTTGTTTTTTGCATGCTTTCCAAGCTTGTTTCCACTCATGGATGTTGTTTTTATAAGAAGCATGACAGTGATTATCAAATTTTGCTCTGACCTGAGGAGTCAACTCGACGTCTCAGTTAAAATCTTGCTGCAAAAAAAATTGATTTACATTATTAAAACATATGTATTTGTAATAGAGAAAAGTATATTTGAACTATAAATTATTTAAAAAATTACAAAATTACCGTGAAGGATTTGAACTAATTCTCTTGGAGTTCCTGAGGAAAATTATTGTACCCTCAGGTAAGCTTGAGGAAGCTGATACTGAATCATTCTTAAAATCGACTTCTTAATACCTTTTTCAAATCGAAACCTGAAAAATAAATTGTAAGAAGTTAGATAAATTAAAATCGGATTATAAGGAGTTATATATATTGAAATGAACACAACCATTATACGTACCAGAAACTCCGTTCAGATCAAGTACAGTAAGGTGCCTATGCCTGTCTGCAATAAGAAGCTTCTTTATCGTAACATGTGCCACCGAGTCATGTGGTTGAGATTTTTGAAGAGATTGACGGTTAGAGTTGGACTCTGTGTCTGATCCAAGTCAATATCTTGTGACCCATGTTAATGTCTCTGAAAGTCACTGTGACTAGCCATGCAGTATACAAAAATCCAAAGAAATGTTTTTATCCGAAATAAATTAGATTAGAAACATCTAAAGTAATATAAAAATGAGATTGAAACATCTATGAATTAGTAATGCTATTATTATTTTTTTTTATAAATATCTAGTTAATGCTATTATTATACTTTTTATATAAAATATCTAGTTATTATAAGAAACTTGAAAAAAATTAATTTACCGATATAAATTGAACCGAAACTAAAACCGAAATATTTTGATATTTCACTAACTTATACTGTAGATATTGCTTACCTTGATTATAAGTGTTGTTGTCATAAACCTAAATTTTTTTAACATAAGAACCATGGTAACAACAAACATCAATAACAAATGATATAATATTCTACATGTCATTACTCACAAAAAAAGAAGAGAAACAAAAATATATAATTTTTGCTAAGAGTATGATTAGAGGAGCAACTTGTGGAAATTTCAAAACAAATACATATTCTTTAATCTTAGTGCAAAAATATGGAAACATAGATCCAATCTAGTGTGCAAAAAATAAAAAAATATAGTATACATACCAATCTAGTGTACAAAAAAATGTAATTGTATTCACAATAGTTTTAAAAGTAGCCACATAGATTCGATAATTATGCATTAGAACAATAGATCGTAAACACTAATTTAAACTGCTAATCAAAGGCATAATCTTAAAGTGTCTTGGTAAAGCATGATTCAGGACCTTCAGTCATCCGATATGCAAAACTTCAAACTCCATCATATGTCCTTTTGTCTCACATCTATAGATATATTTTCAACTAACAATTTACATCACGGGTGAATATACTGTTGGTGTTTTCTAAGCAATGTTCTGAAACGTAAGATCGAGGTCACTAGGAAGATAAATCACCATATCATCAACAAACCGAGGTCATTGTTCACACCAAAACACCAAATCATCAAAGTAAGATCATCGATCTCACCTAAACACCAAACCATCAACACATTGCAAAACTTAATCTAAAGAAAAATTAAGAATTGAGAAAGGTTTACAAAGAACTCACACAATTGATGGTTAGTTGGAGAAGATTGGCCACTTTCCCCTAAAGCTATGTCTAAAGTTGTGATTTTTCTCTGTAGGTCACGATGAAAAGAGGGAAGAGACGAAGTCGCTTTGGCGTTATAATGTCGGACCCCGTCGGTTTTTTGAAGGAACCGGTCGGTAAGTGTCATTACACTAAATCGTTTGCCGCTCAGTTCCCCCCAAGTTTTCGTCGGAACCTGTCGGTGTCCTTTCCGACCAGTTTACATTATTTTTTTGTAATATATATAGAATCATTGTTGGTTTATATAGTTTATAATTAATAATTCTTGGTTTATATAGTTTATATATGAATAACTGTTGGATTGTATAGAATCATAATTGAATCACATTTTATTTATTACACTCAAAATAATTATGTTCGTTTGATTTGATTGTAGTCTAACATTTTAATGAAACAATTGCATATTGATTAATCTTAATATTTATATAATTATAAAGTCTTTAATACTCCTTATATATTAAACAACAAATTATTCAGAAGCAAATTAAGTTATTGGATTCTTCAGTAGAACTCGAAGGTGAATCATCACCAAACTCTCCCATATATTCATCAGAGTCATCATGGACCGTTAGCATCTGTTTGTTCGTGTGGCCACATCTACACAAAGATCAATACCAAGTGAAATCCCAGCGGTCCAATTTTACCGGCCGTAGCTTGCTGCATAGGATCATGTTTTTGAAGCTTCATTGAGTCGTCCTAGAGGGTTTATGGATGACATTGTAATCCAACTGTTTCTTCTGTTCGAGACTTAGGGATATGATAGATTAGGATATCGTACCTCCAATATCTCTTGTAGAACACCATAGTATATCGTGTCACCATACTTAGATGAAACACCATAATCACAAGTGGGTCTTTTCATGCCTTCACGGAGAATTTTGAAAGCATAACCTCGAGTGTTAGTACATTGGATATGAATTCACAATTGCCATATGACCCATAACGAACTTTTGTAACCATGTCGGAAACAATTGGCCAAGTGACGAACACTTTGTAACCTATATTAAACATGCGTTGTTATATAACATTAGTGGGAGGATTAAGAATACCATTAACTACGTAAATACAAATTTTGAACTACTTACATAAAATTTTAACCATTCAGTGAACTCGCCATCTTTGATACTATATAGATTTGCATCAGACTGCTGAGGATAAGCTGCTCTTAGCTGAGCCATGTATATCCTATGATTAATGAAAATGACTTTTGTAAATTAATTTATGTGATTCATCGGAACAAAAAAAAATATATTATAATTGAGATAACATCTACATACTAACCGCTAGAGTTCTCTAATTTCATCACATTTATTTGCAATATATATATGCACATGTTTGATCTTTGCAGTACTCAATTACCTCTCTTTTGATTTTTCCACTTAACCTCACCTGAGAAACCATATCGGGAGCATAGGCTTGATATACTAGGCGTTCACCACCGTCGTCATGGAAAGGTGGTCTTTGCCGCTTGGTTTGAACTTGCGGATGAAAGTACATTGAAGAGAAATTGATTGTTTCTTCGTTTATGCATTGCGCAACAATGGAACCCTCAACTCTGTTCAGGTTTTTTACTTTTTTCTTTCAATGAAACATATACCGTCTCGAACGGATACATCCATATGTACTGAACTGGCCCACCTTAACTCTGTGGTGAAAGTTGAAGGCCCAATCAGGTTATATATAATCTATCAATATTCAAAATAACTTTATAACAACCTAGTTACCTGCTTCTCGTGGGAGATGGATTGGAAGATGTTCCATAACATCGAGAATGATAGAGGAAATATCTTTTCAATATTACACAAAATTACTAGAATTTTCTCATTCAAGTTCTTGATCAGTCTTCAGTTAGAGTTTGCGAACACAAATCACGAAAATGACCCTATACCTGCATATATTATTAATTATAATTAGTTTTTAAATTCTATAATCCAATTAAATGGTTCTAAGGTTATTACTTTACCTGCAATATCTTCACGTACATTTCGTGGTAACATATAAGCAAATGCAAAAGGAAACCATCTTTGCATAACCCACATGGCAATTGTGACTCTTCATCCCAATAAATGTTTCCTCCAAGTTATCAACACAATTGCGCAGATTTGATGCCTATTCGTCTGTGTGTATCCCAATCAAAAAAATACAACCTATTATATCGAACATGGTAAGTTAAATTATAAAATATAAATAACGTACTTAAATTAGTGAACAACATCCATACTTTTTTGGCAGCATCCAACGGAATATGAGATTAAGCCCAACTTTATTGTTCCCTCGTATATAAAGTGATCCTCTGTCGCAAATTTCTGGTAAATCTAATCTAAATTTCAGATTGTCCTTCGTTTTCCCTGCAGATTCCGAACATTGTTCATTGTATTCTCAAACACATTATTTGTCAATGTGCATTATGTCTAGAAAATGACGTAGTTTGTGGTTTTTCCAATACGGAAAATCCCAAATTATACTTTTTCCAATACGGAAACTCCCATATGACTATGACAATTTCCACCACAATCCATAGTTTTTTCAGCACCAAAATCTTGCAGGTGGGTTATTATCGAAGGACCATCTTGATCTGGAGGTGGACCGTACATCACTTTCTTGTTTTTAATTAACAATGTTGTACTTTTTCGATATGGATGATCTATAGGCAGAAATCGCCTATGACAATCAAACCAAGAAGTTTTTCGTCCATGTTTCTACTGGAATGCTTCTGTACTGTCCTGACACGTTAAACATGACATCCTATCGTGTGTCGTCCACCCACACAACATTCCGTAAGCATGGAAATCACTAATAGTCCACATAAGTACAATTTTCATCTTAAAATTTATCTGACATGAAACATCAAATGCTTCGACCCCACACTCCCATAATTGATTCAACTCATAAATCAGTGGCTGTAAAAACACATCAAGTGATCTTCTGAGATGCTCTGGCTGTGAGACTAGGATTGTCAAGTATAAGAACTCTGACTTCATACAAAGGGATGGTGGTAAATTGTATAGTGTAACAATCACTGGCCAAACTGAATATTGTCTCCCGTGTTTCTCGAACGGACTAAACCCATCTGTAAATAACCCGAGATATACATTTCTGCTTTCAGCTACGAATTCTAGATAAACAGACTTAAAATGTTTTCATGCCTTAGCATCTGAAGGGTGTGTTATCTCTCCATGTGAGTTATGTCAGCATGCCATCTCATTGACGCCGCAGTACACTCTGACTGATATAACCTTTTCAACCTGTCTCCAAGAGGCAAAATACCACATCCGCTTGTATGGGACCCAAGATCTACCACCAATTTCCTTAAACCGAGGTTTACAACATAAAAGATATTGCAACATATTTGAATCTTCTCTCCAGTAGATTATATAATTATCGATACATCGATTATCTCATATGGTAACCCAAGTCCGGTGACCAATTTCTGAACCTCCGTGTAGAAACTTGGGGCTATATTATCTTTGGGAAGACTCCTGCTAAACAAATTAGCTATCAAATCGACAAAAGTCTCTGCTAAATTGTAATATGTCTTGATATTCATCAAGTCAGTTGCAGTCAATAAGGGAGATATGTCATCGTCATACCCACTATACAAAAGCTTATTCACTGCATCTAACATGTTATAAAAACTTTGTGCTTCGAGATTAGGTTATTCCCCTTTATTTATTCCCCCCTCAAAAGCTGGAATATTCTCTCTAAATGAATCATTCACCATCTAAATTGAACCAACAAATTTTCCGACATCTGCTGTCGATTCCACACCTAAACCACCTTCATTACGTTCAGTAGAACTACCAACATTATCCATAGATTCAACTTCTTCATGAATAGTTTATCTCCTCCCTAAACAAGCATCAATATTTGCACTAGTACTAGCAAAGTTAACCATAAATGGATCCCCTCCATGTGAGTACCATACTTTATACCCAGGAATAAATCTTCTACTATAAAGATGAAGCCATACTTGTTTTACTGAAATAAATCTCATATTTTTACATTTAAGACATGGACAATACATCTTACCTGTTTCATGAGTTATGTTTTGATTTCCGGCAAACTCCATAAATTGTTTCATCCCATCTGCATACTCTTCAGTAAGTAACCCCGTTTCCAGATCAATTCTTTCTTGATCCATCCATGACGTAAAATGAATATTTGACATATTGTGTTATACTTTATTGTCTTAAGTAACGATAGTGAAGATGACGAAGTGTGTTTGTGTTTATATAGGTGAACTTTCCGACCGAATCTGAGGGCTACTGATTGATGTACCTACTTTCGGATACAAATGAAAACGACACACGGGAAACGTTTGTACCAGTTCTTGTCGATACCGGTCAGAAACTGAGGGATGTCGGTTCTGGTCGGAAATATCCTGACTTCCAAATTTCCATAATGGTCGATAGTTGTCGGTTATTTTGTAGGATTATTCCAACCATCCGGTTCCGGTCAGAATTTTGATCGGATCTCGGCATGCATTCTTATAGTGAATGAGCGTTTGTATGGTTCGAGACGGTCCAAACATGACCAGTGAAAGATGAAATTACTGTTAGGGCTAGGCATAATTACTTGTTACTCGATTTATACTCGCTTCTCGGTTCGTACTTGACTCGAAAAGTTAAGTACTCGGTTTAGTTAAGTCAAGTAATAAGTACGTTGATTTCAATACTCGCAAGTACAAGTCAAGTAATAAGTATAGATAAAAATTTCAATACTCGGCTCGCTAGTACTTGACTCGTAATTTTATATCTATAGATATTTGAAGTTTAAGGTTTTATTATATACAGAAAAATTAGTTGATAATTATTATATGTTAAATTCAATAAATTTAGGATAGGGGAAGTCTTTTTTTATCGGGAAATGAGGCAAAACATACCAAACTTTTTTTCTAGAGATGAAAATATTAAACTAAAAATAGATATTATAAGGATGGTAGAAGTTTTGACTGAAATAATAGTATTCCTGATATATTTATTTTATATTAAATATGATTTTAAACAATTACATACCGGGTCAAATAACTTGCAAGTATTTTTATTTTTAATAAGTACTTATTTTAGCAAATATTTGATATAAACAAGACAAGTTTAAGTATTAAATGCTATTACTCGACTAAATCAAACCAAGTAATAAGTATATAAAAAGAGGTAAGCAC
>JAKUCM010004810.1:0-29894 GCA_023374145.1 Lepidium sativum | reverse complement strand
GGTTTGTTGGTTGAGAGAGAATCAAATTTATTCTTCATAACATGTGCTTGCTTTCTTAGTTCTTCATCACTACTAGTGCATTTCGTAATCATATTTCTTTATATTGTTACAATCTCATTGTAACAAAGTGTAGACGTGACTGATTTTGAAGCAGAGAAGGCCAAAGTACAATTAAAAAAGATCTGAGAAAACTTCACTAACCTCAACACTTCAATCCAATCTAAAGTAGTTGGTGGTCCAACTCGTTTTCTATTTTCTTTCTCGTCGTCTTCTTTGAAGTAGTCATTGTACAACACGTCTTCAGCCGCCAACTTCTCAAAAGCTACATGAAGTTTCAGAGCTGAAACCAACATCAAATATGTCGAATTCCAGCGAGTCAAATATGTCAAAAGCTACATGAAGTCTCTGGCGATCTTTCATGTATCACACTTAAATTCAAAAGACTTTAACCTTGCAAAGGATGACCGAACATACTTAACTGCATTCCGAATAAAGTCAACACTATCACTTATATTTGCTAGACCATCCCTCACAATCAAATTCAATACATGAGCGCATCACCGCATATGTAACAATTCACCTCCTAAAAGCATCTGTTTCTCTTACTCTCAGTATCTCTAAAAATAATTTTAACGCTTTGTCATTACCTTTGCATTGTCGACTGTCACTGTGAATACTTTTTGAATGCCCCATTCATCTAAGCAATCAACAAGCTGCTCAACAATAGTTTCTCCTTTGTGATATGTGATGAGTTTAAAACTGATTATCCTCTTCTCCATTTGCCAATTTCCATCAATCAATGAGATGTGACAACCATGTAATTGTAGAAAGTTGTAGGCGACACCCAAATATCTGTGGTGAGAGACACTCTTTTCCTATCATCACTAAACAAACTCTCCCAAATATCTTCTATATACAATGCAACAATGTCTCTAGTACATGTCCTTCTCGAAAACGTGTTATACATAGGCAAAACAGTGAAACAAAAACGTCTCCAACCCTCTGATTCAAAAAATGATAAAGGAAATTCATTGATGACAACCAATTCATTAACCGATCTCCTAAAAGTCGACAGATCAAAGACAGTGGCTTTCATGTTCCCATCACTATCACCACTAAAAACTTTTTGACTACCACTTTCAAGCAACGTTTTGTAAGACTTACATCTACCAACGTGACCTCTCATTGGACTAGTGCCTACTTTTTTGGAGTCACAACTAATCTCTTTACCACAATAATGACAACTACTTTTATTACTATCTTCTTCAAGCTGAATAAAGTGTTGACATACCTCTGCTCTTTTAGCAATTTTCTTCTTCAGAATGGGTGGCCAACCTGAAGCAGTCAACCTCTATGTTTCAGGGATTCCGTGATCTTCACATTCCATGTTGTTGTTGCCCTCACTAGCCATCTGTAAACGAGTAAGTACTAATGAGAAGATGATAAGCACAAAAGATTAACATAGAACGTACAACAAAGTATATATAAACACAGAGATAAAATTCATATGCGTACAAATGGTGGAGATACAGACAAACGAGACAAGCAATCAAAGATTAACCTCAAAGTCCCATATTAAGACACGCAGACAAGGATTAACATAGAAATAACATAAACAATAATTAACATAGAATTAACATAGACAAGAATTAACATAGAATTAACTCTAAAATTTTCAGCCAACGGGAATGAAGCATCACAAATGTCAAGTTTTTACAATTACCATAGAATTAATCTAAGAAACTCTTTAATCTTTAAGTCGAGAAGAACTAAAGCATATAATTACAAATTGGAACAATGAAAATAACACAAATATACTTTAACAAAACATGAATGACTAATTAAAGATACGACACTATGATCAAACTTTTCATTCAACTAAGCAAAAAGATGCTTTGTTTCAAGTGAATACTAGATTTTACACTAAAGAACATGATCATATGCCTCTCAAACTCAATAATTCAGCCACTGATTGATAAAGAATACTTATAATATGTTAAAGACTTATCATGTAGAGTTAATGATCTCTACGAGAACAATTACAGCTAGAAAACAGACAAGACGTGAATAATCCTTCGCACTCTTGGCCTCTCGTTGCCTATGTATTCAAATCAAACCTAATTGAATACTCGGTTTCACATCAAATTTTTAATCATCTCTAAAAGAACTTGACCTACAAATAGCAATTAGAAGGTGACATATCCCACACAATTTTCAGGTCCACACATAGTAGCTACAAACTTGAGATCATCGGCTGAGAGAAGAAAGCCTTCTACGTCTGTCTTAGCTGTAACTTTGAAGGTCAAACTAGTTCTCAATCAAATAAAACTTAACATCAATCACTAAATTTAACGATCTCTAGAAGATCCAAAATCAAAGTTAACGATCTCTAGAAGATCCTAAACCTTCCAGCTTTTCGATCCAAGAAGTTCCCTACCCATCACCCAATCAACTCATCAAATTAGACAACCAAGAAATTTAGAGTAAAATTTCGAGTAAAATTTCAAAAAAATTTGAGTAAAATCGCAGAAGACCCATGCCTGGGTTAATCCGATTAAAATTAGGGGAAGTAGTAAGTACCTTAGGGTCGGTGATGTGAGCAGAGATTGCAAATCTGAGCTCTACAAATCGGAGCTGAGAAGGCAAAATTTTTTCCACGAAATTGCTTAGGGTTCGCGAGTCGGCGAAAGAGGAAGACGAAACATTTAGGTTTTCCCTTTATATACGAGTCTTTTTGGTTGACCGAATGGTTTACATCAAACCAAACCGACCGAACCGCAAACCAAATTTAATTTTAAATGGTGGCCGATCGGTTTTAAGACACAAACCGAAATAGGACCAAAAACTGAAATTAACTATTCGATCGGTTCAGTTTATTTTACTTCGGTGAGAATACCTAGGCGTAATACAAACGAAACTCAGCTACTCTTTTTTTTTGTTAACAGCAAATTATATTGGACCACAACTGGCCGCCCCAATAGCCAAATTCCTACATAATGTAGGCAAGAGGACTCGATCCCTAATTGTGCAAATGAACTGTCTGATGTGGACTTACCGCCTGTCAGTAGGCTAAGAACCATTTGCCGATACTCAGCTACTTAAGAAAACATTTTTTCGCTTCGTATTTTCTATTTTCTATTTTGTTTTGTTTAATTAAGAATTATTCTATTTTTATTTACAAATATATATATGATTGTTACGCGTTCATGCATTTCACCACATGTAGCACGTGGACTTCAACAATTTCTTATCTTCCACTCTTTCTATATTACAATATTTTAATAAACAGTTGGACAGGAAATTGAATTATGTAATAAATAATGTTTCACAATCCTCTTGGTAAAAGAAAATCATCAATATTATTTCTTTATGATTGAGAAAGTAACCTAAAAACTTACTATATTGGACAAAAACAAACGTAATGACTTTCGCGTGATGGTACATTACTACATCGTATCGATGTGTTGGTTATTTTGTAATGTTTAGAATGTGAAACGGAAAAGACATTTGTAGAATTAGGTATCAAAGTGACTTGAATTTCATTAATCGTTCAAAGAAGATTTTATACAACAGAGATTATGAACGTTTAAAACAATCGATGAACGTTCAAGGACTTGCTTAATCCGACTGCGATGAGCTTCTACACCTGAAATACATTTCGTAGTGAGACACGTGAGAAACACGTGAGACAATTCCAATAACATTTAACATATTGCAAGTGTCAACAATCTATACGTTACTTTTTTTTTTGTCAACGGCAAATTATATTGGGCCACAACTGGCCGGCCCAATAGCCAAATTCAATCTATACGTTACTTAAATCATTGAAACATTTTAGCTAAGATTAATGACTCAATATAATGTGTTTTTAGATTTTTTTTTTTTTAGTTAGTGACCACTTTATCTCATGATAGGGATTCGATATTTAGTGCCTAAAATTTTGTAAGGAAAAATTATTTTTGGTTAACTTGACTTCAATAATATGGTATTATTTTTTTTTTGTCAGCAAATATTCATTTGATCAATAACAAGACATTGATATTTCTAAATCGAACATGATAAAATTTGAACCTATTATCTCATATTTATCTGAATCATGGGTAAACCAACTAGACTATCTACTTTTTGGCATAGTGATACTATGAGTTTTAACTCTATATCCTACTGCAAGTGCACAGCAAACGAAATAGTATTTAGGGATCGAATCCACGGAGAACCAAGTTACACCCTCAATTTCTATCGAGTCGCAAGATATATCAATCAAATGGAGGAAGTGAATTCTAACAACTTAAATGTGGATGTAATCAAATAATAAAGACAATCAGATGTCGGGTATTCATTCGGGAGTTAGAAATATTGTCAGGAAAACTATTCAGGAACTACTCTAATCTATTTCTCGGCTTGAACATGAATAAAGGCAGACCAACTCTCGTTGAATCTACCCCTCTATCAATAACCTAAAGGTCCTAACTCTCGTTGGTTTCAAATTACAAATAGGCTTTATCGTTTTGGTTCAATTACCCACAATCCAACCTAGCGTCAACTCTCGTTGGTAGTAAAGGAATTGCTCTTCTAATCTAGTTCTAGTTCTAGTTCTTAACAATCTTCTGGAAGGTTAACAACCTAAAATCATTGACTAGGTGGTCAGGCTAATCTATGCAATTAGATTCGAGTATTAGAAGGAGAATCATCTACTAATCAATCCTATTCGTTCCCCAACAGTGAATTCTAAGACCCTAGAATCTCTAGATCCGATCTAAGATCTACTCAGACATAGAACAACAGTTTAAGCATATCATAATGAATTAAAATTGAAATTGCATAAAGAATGAATAAAGAGGGTTTAGAAATTCCTCAAGTATGAAGAGATCTTCTTCCTAGCTTACAAAACTCTCAAACCCTGTAAAATTTCGTTCTTAGAAGTTAAAGACGGCTCTCCTAAAAAGAATAGGAAAAAGAGTATTTATATGGCCCAAAACAGGAGTTGAAAATCGCGAAATTAGGTTTCTGTGAAAGGCTAGGATCGATCGATCTCCTGGATAATGAGTCGTTCTTTTCAGAGACTAGGTCGTTCTTCAGATTGCGCGCATCATCCTTCGAGATCAATGATCGATCGATCATTGGTAGATCGATCGGTCCTTCCTTTCGTGGAGAATGCCGAAAAATGTTTCAAACCCCTCCAATGTTCCACCTTCAAACATAATTCCAACTCCGAACGTTTTTGACCTGAAATCTCAATAAAACATAGATAAATTTTCCAGATATAACTGTAATAATGAGTTCAAAACCGACAAAATGAGGAACATCACATAGTGTGCTTTTAGTAAGTGATATTAATTTTCTAATCATGATAATAATGTGATCTTAGTTAATGATATTTGTTGTGAATACTTGAAAAAATAAATGATGCATGTTAAATAAATGGAGAAATATATATATAGCTGGGAGATTTTGACAATTCAGTAAATTGACCATATATTTGTTTTCTTTTTCAATGAAAACGTCACATGTTAAGTTAACATAAACAAAGAAACTAGCATAAGTTCTGTCGACACAAAGTATTTTAGGCCACCATTTTATAATTAATGTGAAGTTTTAGATAAAATAGACAGCTAATCGTAACAAAATTTCTTAAGTCGTTATCAATGGTAAGACAAAGAAATAAGAGTTGACCAACGAAATAATTATCTACTATACAAAGAAAATAAATTTGCTCCTTCAAAATATATTTAGTTTCAACTAGTTAACTTAAGAATTTCATTCTATTATCGAATAGTTTATTCCGGGAAGCTATTTAACATATTTCAATATATATTGAGTTTTTTAATGTTGTATATTTTACTATATTAATGTCCGTGATCAGAGAGATTAATTTCTAGTTCAGAGCGATCAATTCCTAGAACTTGGGCCAACAAGAGAGCAATTATAAAGCCACGATGAAAGCCCAATCAGGCCCATTATCAAAGTCACTTGATGCTGCACGTGTAACTTATTGATCACGAGACCTTCTAAGTCGCCTAGAGGTTTTGCTACACATGCGGAACGGAAGATGTATATATGTTCTGAGATCTGAGGAAAACAGGTTTATTGGCATTGATGGTTGCTAAATCATTAAGTTAACAGAAACAAAAGAACAAAATCATGAGTCTTAAACAGAAACAAAAGAACTAAATCAAAATCATACTACTCATGTCACTTCGTAGTCAATCTTCATGGAATAATAATCCATCATTATTCATTATTCATTTAGTTAGACCAAATCAAACTTAATGAATTGGAGCAAAACTCATAGTACACTATCTTTTCATAAGTCAATATCTTTGATTCTCTCTAGTGAATCTTTCGTCTTTATTCACCTAACTCTTTTTAATCCAAATTAAAGTAGAGACCCCACTGCAGTGGTTGGTTTGGTAAATAATCTCTCCAACAAAATTCACACTTTACTCTTTTAATGGTTAAAAATCTTGCAAATGGGTTTTCTTCAAAACTCAACATAATTAAACCTACTTTTTTGGTAAGTGTTTTTAGATCACTTTTATATCAATCTTAATATCTAACACCCGTATAATATTATGGATTAAAAGATCCGATTAAAACATAGAAATAATGAGTTTTAAACGGGCAAATATCCATATATAATGGGTATTTAACGAGGTTATCTATTGGGTAATGTGTATCCAATAGAATTTTAGAAAAAAGAAAAATTTGATGAAACATGTATTTTTTCTTATATTTCTGTGTAGCTGCCGTTAAAAGGTTATAAAGAACGGTATTCTCAGTGAAGATAACATGATTCAAATCAATTGCTCCACTCTTTCAAGCAAGGCTTCCTTGTCTATGTTGAATGTGCGACTAACACTACGTAGGTACCGGTGAGTTTTTTATTCTCTACTCTTTTTACTATCTCCTCTTTATTTTTATTCTTTTCTTGTTTTAACTATATTTTTTTTTCTTTTCTCTCATCATTTTTTCTTTTTTTTTTACTTTCTCATCTTTTTATTTTCTTTTGTTTTGAGTGACTCTACTATTTTTTATTTTCTACTCTATTTACTCTCTCTTCTCTTTACTTTCTTTCCTATTTTTACTATCTCTTTTTTGTTACTCTCTCTTTTTTATTATTTTCTCTCATTTTTTAATTTCTCTTCTTTTAAAATAAATATTAAATTTTTAACTAATAAAATTGTAATATCAAATATACATACTTTTTAAATTATGATATAAAATACAAACTTAAATATTAAATAAGAATAACTGGGTACTCATATGAAACTCATATGTTATTGGATTTTTTAGGTAATCTTAATAATACTCTAAGTCTTATTGGATTTTCTGTTTTGAGATTTTCTTAGGCGGGCCTATTTCAAATTTGTGTTGGGTCGGGTTTCTTTTTACCCATAATTACATAGTCAGTCCTAATATATACACAAAAGCTAAACGACCAATAAAATTAGAACACTAGACAAATCAATGTTTATTTACTTGGTGATAACTCCAGTTATCCACTTCCACAAGACACCATGGGCACCAAGAATTCAAGATTGGTTAGAGAATTTTTTCGAGCCAGTTCAACGGATCAACATGTCAACGACCCATGAAATGCGACTAATCTCACGACCAGAAAATCATGCAAATACTCATACTATTGCGATACTCGAACTTACGATAACATAATACTACATTTATAAATTCCAGTATTATCACTAAACCATGTCCGCGTAAACTATGTGGCTAATTTTGTTTACATTATTGACTTATTTTATGAAATTGATCACTATTCACTACTCTTTTGTTAATTTGCATGCTTTATATATAAAGAAAGAAACAAAAAAGCAATATATTCTATGATTGTAGTGATATTTTGTCTCTTAAAGAACAAATCAAAGAAGGCAAAAATGTGATGCTTTTGCTTTTCTTACCTTCCTTTCTTTGCGGTGTCTTGCTTTTTATTTTCTTTTACATATTAATTTGAATTTGAATCTACTTTATTTTATATTATAAAACAACTCATTATGTCTACTTAATGGATGCAGAGCAACTAATTATTGTTTCTTAATCTTATTTGAGCTCACTTGTCTCTTTAACTCTCTTTATCACATGAAAACAAACACTAAGAAACCTTCTCTCTTTTTGAAGTAGTTTCATGGAGTGAGTTACCAAAATAGCTCAATTATGACTTCTTCTCACACCTTCTTCTTCCTCTTACTTGCTGTAATAACAGTTTTGGTTTCAGCTGATTTAGCATCAGATGAACAAGCTCTTCTAAACTTTGCTGCATCAGTTCCACATCCACCAAAACTCAACTGGAATAAGAACCTCTCTGTCTGCTCCTCATGGATTGGCATTACTTGTGATGACTCCAACATCACTAGGCGTGTTGTAGCAGTTCGTCTGCCTGGAGTTGGCCTCTATGGCTCAGTCCCTCCAGCCACATTAGGCAAACTAGATGCTCTCAAAGTCCTTAGTCTCAGATCCAACTCCCTCTTTGGAACTTTACCTTCTGATGTATTTTCACTTCCTTCTTTGCAATACCTTTATCTCCAACACAACAACTTCTCCGGTGAAATCACTAACTCTTTGCCTTCGATCTCCACTCAGCTTGTTGTTTTGGACTTGTCTTATAACTCTTTCTCTGGTAATATTCCTTCCAATCTCCGGAACTTGTCTCAGATTACTGTATTGTACCTTCAAAACAACTCTTTTGATGGTCCTATTGATTCTCTTGATATCCCGAGTGTAAAAGTAGTAAATTTGAGCTATAATAACTTGAGTGGACCCATTCCTGAGCATCTTAAGAACTCACCGGAAAATTCTTTTATCGGAAACTCGTTTCTATGTGGTCCACCTCTAAATCCATGTTCTGGAGGAGCTATCTCCCCATCTTCAAATTTGCCAAGACCATTGACAGAGAATCTCCATCCTGTTCGGAAGAGACAGAGTAAAGCTTATATAATCATCATTGTAGTAGGATGCTCTGTGGCTGTTCTATTGCTTGGCATTTTCTTCTTCATTTGTCTGGTGAAGAAGACGAAGAAGAAAGAAGAAGGCGACGAAAGAGGACGAACACAGATAGGTGGAGTGAATAGCAAAAATCCACAGGATTTTGGGAGTGGAGTTCAAGATCCAGAAAATAACAAGCTCTTCTTCTTCGACAGATGCAATCACAATTTTGATCTGGAGGATCTCTTGAAAGCTTCTGCTGAAGTTCTCGGTAAAGGGAGTTTTGGAACAGCCTACAAAGCCGTGCTTGAGGACACAACTGCGGTTGTGGTGAAACGTTTAAGAGAAGTTGTGGCTAGCAAGAAAGAGTTTGAACAGCAAATGGAAGTTGTAGGGAAGATTAACCAGCATCCGAATTTTGTACCACTACTCGCTTATTACTACTCGAAAGACGAGAAGCTATTGGTCTACAAGTACATGACTATGGGAAGCTTGTTCGGGATCTTGCACGGTGAGTGATAATGAGATCAAGCTCTAACTTTCTTCTGTAATCTTAAGCTTGTGGGTCATGTAAAATATTGTTCCTTTGTGTATGTTTTGGAACAGGAAACAGAGGAATAGACTGGGAAACAAGGATGAAGATAGCTACAGGGACTTCAAAAGCAATTTCTTACCTTCACTCTATGAAATTCGTTCATGGAGATATCAAATCATCTAACATACTTCTTACTCAAGACCTCGAGCCATGTCTCTCCGACACATCTCTAGTCACACTCTTCAACCTTCCAACTCACACTCCTCGAACCATCGGTTACAATGCTCCAGAGGTGATTGAGACGAAAAGGGTCTCTCAAAGATCAGATGTTTATAGTTTTGGTGTGGTGATTCTGGAAATGCTAACAGGAAAAACACCTTTAACTCAACCTGGTCTTGAGAATGAGCGTGTGGTCATTGATCTTCCAAGATGGGTTCGGTCTGTTGTAAGAGAGGAATGGACTGCAGAAGTCTTCGATGTCGAGCTTTTAAAGTTTCAGAGCATTGAAGAGGAGATGGTTCAGATGCTTCAACTTGCGTTGGCTTGTGTAGCAAGGAATCCAGAGTCAAGGCCAAAGATGGGAGAAGTTGCGAGAATGATTGAAGATGTGAGGAGAAGCGATTCATTGCATCAGACACAGCAAAACAGAACATCCTCAGAGGCTACTTCGATTGTCTCTGAATGAAATTTCTCATTCTAAACCAAAAGATTTGGTTTTTTCTATCAGTCCTACTTGTGGATCTTACTGAAAGATGTTACTTTGTATCGTAGTTTAGTTGCGTCTGATCAAAATCTCTTCCTGTTAATTTCTTCGTCCTTGAATCTTTTTCAAAATAATTTGGATCAACAATCTACTTCCACCTTGAAACTTCAATATAACCAAAAATGCAGCTAAACTTTACCTGAAAATAACTTAATAATCTAATTGCACACTTGACTTGATAATTTTTGTTGATTGTATTGGGTCATAATTGAGAAGCTAATCGGGTCACAAATTGGTTTAAGATCGACTAATTATTAGATTAGCGTCGTAAGATTGGTAAATAGTAAATCAAACAAGGAGCAAACACAGAGCAAAACTTTAAAAGAGTATTTGCTTTCACTTTAATTAGAATCTTTTGAAAGTAACTACAGTAATATATTTCTACACATAAAAATATGACATCACAACAGAGAAACAGACAATACACATAACAACAAAAAAGAAGAGTGAACAAATAAAACAATGAAAAATAATTTAAATTCTGTGTTTTCTTAACCCTTAAAACAGGTAAATATATATATGCTCATTTACTCAACAATTGATTCCACATTCCAAAATGTCAGGTCCAGTGACTCGGCTAGTGAAGGGATCAATCCTGACCCACAACAACGAGAAGATGGAAGCCAAGAGAACGGACCAGACCACAACAATGGTAGGAGTTCGGTTCTGTCTTCCCATCAAACCCTTGAGGAAAGGGTACAAGTGAACAATCACCCAAAAGGCAAAGAACAGCTTACCAAAGAGAGGTCCCCATGATTGGTATCCACTGTTGATTGCATAAGAGACTCCTGCAACAACTCCCACTAAGTTTACAATGAGCAGTGTCGTTGGTGGAATCAGAAGTGTTGTCCATTTGAACAAGTAGAGCTCGGCGAAGTCTCCATCTTCATCTGAAGCTTTTGATGTGACTGTGAAGTTTGTGTCAATACCGGCAAGGACTTTGAGGAGACCTTGAAACACGGCAAATAAGTGAGCGGATACACCACCAATGACCCAAAACTGCTCGTTTCTCCACCATTCGTCTATGCCTACTCCACTCCACCTCATTTCTAGTATACCCGTTGCGAAAATGGAGAGAAAGAGAGACAGAAACCATATACTCGCAATGTTACTAATCTGCAAAAGACGAAAGATTGAATCAGGCCATTTTAATGTCTCGCGAACCGTTGACAAACACAACATTATTTTACAAAAAGCAGAAACTAATTAAGGTTTGTTGTAAACATATAGAGAGTAATAGAGAGAGAGATAGGTGTCAAACCTGAGGAATAATGAACTGGTTGGTGAAGAGACAAACGGCAGGCAATGTACAATACATGAGAAGAGGGATGGAGGTGATTGGGTAGATGGTGGTGTTCACATATGCAAACCTCTCAAGAAATTTCAGCCTTCCACTGTAACCATACCATATAGGACAATGCCGACTGAAGAGAATCTCAACTGAACCTAAAGCCCACCTCAGCACTTGGTTCAGACGATCTGAAAGATTGATAGGAGCAGACCCCTTGAAAGCTGGAAGCTTTGGCATACAGTAAATGGATCGCCATCCACGGGCATGCATTTTGAATCCAGTCAAAATATCTTCTGTCACAGAACCATAGATCCATCCAATCTAAAGAATGACAGCAGAAAATACAAACAAAGTGAGTACTATGTTGGATTATGTCAGAACATTGCATGTCAGAGTTAAAATGAAAAAAATACCTCCATTCCCCAATCTGACTTATCCTCGTAACCACAACTAATGACATGGATAGCCTCTTTGAGAAGATTTTCTGGAGTTGCTGAAGGAGGAACACCTCCGTTTTCCATTAGGGTAGAAGCAACAAAAACAGCAGACTGTCCAAAACGCTTCTCCAGGCTCATTTGCGACATCAAGAGCGCCTTATCATCATCAAAACCAGCACCTGAGTTTTACAAATATCAAATAAATAGGTCATGATGAGATACCTAATCTGGAAACTAAACAGACAATGTGAGCATTCTGCAGAAGATCTTGTATTTATAAACTGTCACTTACAACTAACCCCCTCCCTGGATTAATATCTCAAACACCGAAGTATAGGTATAACAGAAACCAAAGAAGAAATAGTAACAGTTCTACCTTCAACTCCCTCTTCTATGTCATCAAGGTTGAATACAGGAACTGTTGAGTCAGTATGCCTGCCGGATTTCTTTTTGTCCGAGTCTTTCTTAGATTTGGAATTCTTCTTTCTTGATCCACCACAGAGCTTAGATAAAAGGCTTGGCTTCTTGTGTTTTACCTTTATTGGAGGTTCATAACCATATAATGCTGTTCTGTTGAAAACACACCCAGTTCCCACGTATACAGGTCCTTGAATCCCATCCAAACCTCTCAAATTAATCTGCAAAACATATCACCGAAAGATTACAACCAAAGTCAAGGAACAGAATGTTTTAGATGTATATTCATGTCCAGAAGCAATTTGAAAGAACAAGACAAGTAAACGTAAGTATAGTTAAGTGTGACTTACATCAAAGAAAACAGTATTACGATTAGCATATCTATCGTTCCTGTCAATACCATCGAATCTTTGTGGGAACTGAACATAACAAACTTGTTTCCCAAGGTTCGGGTCCATCAGGAAGCACATTGCTTCTCTTAAAGCTTGGCTGTTGTTAATGTAATGATCACAATCAAGATTCAAGATGAAAGGTCCATTGGTAAGGACTGCTGAAACTCTAACCTGTTAATTTGAAAAGTACCCAATTTAGACTTACAAAAATAATTTAGAGAAAGAAGAAGTCAATTCCGAGATAAGAAACTTACGAGGGCATTCATAGCACCAGCCTTTTTGTGGTGCTGGAATCCTGGTCGCTTTTCTCGAGAAACATACACCAAACGTGGAAGCTCATTGCCCTCTGCATCAAGTCCACCATTTTGCCCTAAGAAAACCTGCATCCAACAAATGCTACTTCAACGATGAACTTCTAGGGAGAACATGAGAGAAAGAGGAGATACTCGATTCCTATTTCTCTTACCTGGATCATTCCAGGATGGTCCCTCGTGTTATTTCCAGGCCACGGTGTACCATCTTGCATAACCCACCCTTCTTCAGGACATTTCAGAGCCTTGGAAACAAGTGCATTGATTCGGATCTTGAATTCCTCATATTCCCTCTGCAAGAAAATATAAGGTAAATATAGCATGAACTAAAATGAAAGTGAGGGTGACTACATGACTAGAAACTACACAATTACCTTCATAGCTCTACGATCTTTGACAAATGATGTTTGAACTTTATCCTTCAAGTAATCTATTTTCGCAGCAAAATACCATTCTGGTGCACGAGGTTCAATGCTATACTTCTTGCAGAATGGTACCCATTTACGAGCAAACTCTGATGTTTCTGCAAGTGCTTCAAATGATAACATAGCAGCACCATCATCAGAAACATAACAAGACACCTTGTCAACCGGGTAGTCAACAGCCAGAATGGAGAGCACTGTGTTGGCTGTCACAAGAGGCGGCTCCTTCAAGGGGTCAACAGTACTCACGAAGATGTCAACAGCGGCTAACTGTGACGGCTCCCCTTCACGATCATATCTGTGTCAAAATTTATCATGGTCAGATTAAAATAGTAAATGGGAAATATTGAAGGCAGTCAATCCTTGAGTATTGTTCCAGAAGCATGGAATATAAAACTAACCTTAAAGCAAGCCTGTCCAGGTAGGTTTCACGGTTCACAGGAAACCACTTGGGAAACTGATCCAAAATCCAGGATATGGCAAACCAGATCTCACAAATCACGGAGGTCAACCACAGGCCAAACGCATTTGGCACTGGATTAGTTATACGGTAATGCAAGAAGAGACAAAGAATAACAAGCCGCAACATTATAACCATTCTGTAAGGATTGATCCGGGATGAAGGAATCGAAACTTTCCTTGACAGGGGCTGCCTGGCTTCGTCATTTCTGTACAATAAAGAAGATTACAAAATGAGCATCAGGACATTGCTTAATAGGAAAGATACTCAAACTGTGCAACTCATACTATGAACGGAACAGGAAACCACGTCGGACCAGTTGAGATAATTAAAAAGGAACTCACAACAAAGCCTCATCTGCGAGGATATCTGTGTTGGCGTCAATATCTCCTCCACCTCTTTCAGAAGCAGCCTGCGTACTCACAGGACCAGTGTTCTTCTCCTGCTTCATTTTCCAGCCATCAACTCTCTCCTTCCAAGCTACATTTCCTAGTCCAACAGGATCAACAATCCTTCTATTTGCTGCAGAGTGAATGGCAACAAAGTTTAGACATGAATGGAAAGCCTAGGTAGGTAAAAGAATATGTATTGGCCATTAAGTAAATATAGATATTTACGTGATTGATTGACATCTGATGAATAGGGAAGGCGCTTTCCACCACCTATTGTCGAAGATACAGAGAGGCGTTCAGGTGAGGCAGCAGAAAACTCTCCCGAAGTCTGAAAATAAGCAAATGACAAAATCAGATTCCAGAACTAAATTACGTAAGGATGTGAATGCTTACGAGGGATGCCTTACATCTTGCCTGCTCGTGAGACGAGGAAGATGATTGTGAGAAACCTCTTTGTCATATTGTGGCTCACCCATTTCCTCTCCTTTCCCACGTGTCAAATGCCATCCAAGCATCCGATCTGAAATCTTTTCCTTCTGCGGGTAGTTGAACTCAGCGGTAGTCTCATCAACTAAGCCATCCTCGTCTTTATCACCAGGAATAGCAGGACTACCTAGACTCAAAAATTAGGAAATTTTTGTAAACACCAATCTGACCCATAAATCATACTGATTAGCTATAGACTGGCAAAAAAGAGAGTTGAATTCAGATGGATCAAAGTCATGAATAGTCAGATCAAGGGTAGAGGAATGTGAATTCAGAAAAATCAAAAGTATACCATTGAGCCTCTTGTATCTGGTTTTGCACTGAGGACAAGATTGATTCCCGTCTTTCCTCTCATACTCATAGCAAGGCCTACAAACAGGGAATGAACAAAAATCACACGCCACAAATGGCTCTCCATCAACAGTCTTCCCAACATTGTCACTACAGATCTGGCAAATCTTCGGACCAACGTTCTTCATCGGCTTCCCCTACAATAAATCGAATCAAGAAGTAAGCACAAGCCAAAATTAGAAACCTAATCAGACAATTGAGTACCCAAAACCAAATCTCTCCAAGTAAACATCAAATCCTTCAATTTCAATAACCAAGATTCCTGATTCTTGAAGAATAATCTGGAATTAAAGGATGACGATGAAGCAGAACCGAAACATACCGCGGTTTCTCCTTCGGATTCCATCGTCACTTACTTTCTACCACCACGGAAACGTCGAGATAGTTCAAATCTACTCAGAATCATCAAAAAGACAAAGCACGATTAGATCTAAGCTAAGATCTAAAGTAAACGAAGTCAAATCTGAGAAGAAGAGGATCAGGAGTGAAGAGTCAAAAAAGTTACCATGAGATCTGAAGATGGAGTGGTAATGTGACTCCCCGAATCAGAGCTTTTCTGAGAGAGATACAAATATGTAAAGAGAGGAATCTCTGGATGGCTTAGAAGATGCAATCGATTGATTTTGTCACTCTTCCTAAATTAAATTAATATTTTATATTGTCACTAATCATATCCAACCAAGCAACAACCACCACCACCACCGACAACTCCTACACCGTCTTTTTACCTAATTACCATGTCGTCAAAAATGAATACCGTCCAATAAAATTCACTTCAAAATTTCTATAAAAAGAATAGTAATATTCTCATTTGGAAACACTTGGAACTGTATTAAGATAAACATATCGAAATCTTTATACTTACCTTATAATCTTTTTATTTGAGATTTAGTTATTTTACTTGTAAATCTATATATACTTGTATCTATAATTATCAATACATTTTTTCTTTTTCTAAATTCGTATATAGTATCAAAGCACAAAACTTTAAACCTATTTTTCGGCCACCACATATCGTCTTCTCTAACCCTATTTTTCTCTTCTCTTCTTTCAATCGACATTCTTTTCTATTGGTTATAATACTTCAGATCAAAACATATTTGTGGCTTCTACCTCTTCTTCTTCTTCTTACACCCTTTATCCTTCTCACTACCTTGGATCCTTGATCACCTTAGTAATTCTTCGTGGTGACAACTACACTGAGTGGGCCATTGAGCTCTCAAATTCACTTCAACCTTAACAAAAGTTAGGGTTTATCTATAGTTCTATTGTGAAGCTTACCGCAGCAAACAAGATTTTTCAATGGACTGTTGTTAATTCTATGATTGTTGGTTGCATAAGAACATCGATTGATCCTGCTATAAGGCCAACAATTTCTCATGTACCTGATGCTTATAAGCTTTGGGAGTCAATCAAGAGTCGTTACTCTGTGAAGAATGGGGTTCACAAGTATCTAGTTCAGGATCAGATTACCAATTGCAAACAAGGAGGTCAATCTGTTGCAGATTATTTTGGTCGCATTTCTAAGCTTTGGGAAGAACTTCAGGATTTATAGAGCACTCGTTCATGTTCTTGTGATGTTGCATGTGATATTAAAAAAATAAGAGGATTCTCGAGTTCACAAGTTTCTGTTTGGTCTAGATGATTCTCATTTTCGTTCCATTCGCTCTCAGCTCATTAACGAAGACCCATATTGTTTATGCTTGTGTTGCTCGGGAAGAACAACATTTTCTCTTTGTGCGCTCGCAAAAGGTCGTTGTTGATGCTGTTGGTTTCTCCGTTAAGCAGGATTCGTCATCACCTACCGCTGCTGCAATTTCTTCTTCTCGGAATCGTGATGTGCAACAATTTTGTACACATTGTAATCTAAAGGATCATGATAATTTTGAGTGTTTCTTGCTGCATGGTTTTCCAGATTGGTATTTGGAACAACAACAACAACAACAACAACAACGTGGGTGTGACTCTACGAGGGGAAGGGGTGGTCACACGAACTCAAGCTCATGTGGTCGTGGACGCTCTAACCCGTCTTTGGCGAATGCAGCTACTGCATCGTCTTCTACGTTACCTTGTTCTGAACAAGTGGCACAGCTGATTGCTCTTCTTCAGGAACAACAAAAGTCAGTCATTACTGATCGCGTGTCAGGTAAAGCACTTATAATTGATGTGATCCTAGATACATGATCTTCCCATCATATGACTGGAGACAAGTCTATCTTGTTTGATATTCTACCGGTCGTTTCTTCGTCGGTCACATTCTCTAATGGTCAATGATCTC
This sequence comes from Lepidium sativum, assembly GCA_023374145.1. Classification (NCBI taxonomy): domain Eukaryota; kingdom Viridiplantae; phylum Streptophyta; class Magnoliopsida; order Brassicales; family Brassicaceae; genus Lepidium; species Lepidium sativum. Next base: position 12,422 of record JAKUCM010004810.1, on the reverse strand, counting down.
GTGCCACATATTCTGGGAAATTATTTCTTCGACATGATTATGCTCTTGATTTTATGCTTTATGTTCCTGATTTCAACTACACTTTGATTTCGGTTTCTAAGCTTCTCAAACAAACTGGTGGTGTAGCTATGTTTACCGATACACTTTGTCTTTTACAGGACTGTGTCATGAGGACCTTGATTGGAGCCGGTGAAGAGTGAGGGGGTGTGTATTACTTCACATGTTTTAGTGTCGCCGAGCCTGCTCCTATTTATGTTGCTTCTACTACTTTGTCTCTGGACGTTCTTTGGCATCATCGACTTGGACATCAATCTTCTCAAGTTTTGCATTCGTTACATTTATTTAATAAGTATGTTGTTAAGTTTATTCGTACTGATAATGGGTCTGAGTTTCTGGTTCTGCAATCGTTTCTCAGGACAGAAGGAATACTACATCAAATCTCTTGTGTTGATATTCCACAACAAAATGGACATGTGAGAGAAAACATAGGCATATACTCAATGTTGCTCTCTCATGTTTGTTTCAAGCAGGATGCCCTTTAAATTTTGGGGCGAGAGTATTCTTACTGCAGCTTACTTGATAATTCGAACACCTAGTCCTTTACTTCATGGTAAAACATCGTATGAGTTGTTACATGGTACTCCTCAAACTAATAATTAATTGCGTGTCTTTGGTTGCTTGGCATATGCACACAGGCGTGCTCGTGACAAGGATAAGTTTGGTGAAAATAGCGGGAAGTGTATTTTTCTCAGTTGTCCATATGGCAAAAAGGCTTAGACGTTGTATGACATTGAGAGTAATGAGATATTTAATAGGCGTGATGTTCAGTTTTAAAAAGAGGTCTTTCTGGGAATGCCTATGAATCGTGTTCTTGAGGAACCGGTCTATACTAATCATTTTGTTGATGATTGGTCTCATATCATGTTTTCTACACCTTCTTCTTCAGATACTTCTATGCCCATATCTCCGAGCTCTCCATTGGCACCTGATTCTCCACATCTTGTTCTCGTTAATACATATGATTCTTCTACCTCTTTGCCTGTTGAACCAAATCCTCCAGGTTTACGAGAACTTCTTGATCGTGGACACCAGACAAGACAACCTTCGGTTTTACTCAAGCACTTTGTAACGAATGCAGAAAAACTTAATACACATTCTCCTCTTGCTCATCCTCCATCGATCATGGGTTCCTCTATGGTCTCAGGTAAGACAATATATCTGATATGCAATCATGTTTCTAATGCTGCTTACTCTTCAAAACATACATCTTTCTTGGCAGCTATTACTTCTTCTCATGAACCTACTTCTTGCAAAGAGGCAAGTGAAGAAGATGTTTGGCGTGACTCAATGTGTGAAGAACATTTAGCATTACAAAAGAATGATACTTGGATCGAGACAACATTACCTCCAAGAAAGAAGGCTATCAGTTTCAAGTGTGTTTATAAGATCAATTATAGCCTTGATGGTATTATTTCTCGGCAGAAGTCAAGGTTGGTTGCACTAGGGAATCGTCAAAAGGAGGGTCTAGACTATTCTGAGACCTTTGCACCAGTTGTGAAACAATCTACAATCTGAATTCTCCTTGTCGTAGTTGTGGCAAAGCATTGGGACTTACATCAACTGGATGTACATAATGTTTTCTTACATGGCGATTTGGATGAAGAAGTCTATATGAAACATCCGCCGGGATTTGAGCCAACTGATCCCAATGTCGTGTGTCTCCTCAAGAAGTCTATCTATGGACTGAAACATGCTCCAAGATGTTGGTTCTCCAAACTCTGCATTGCTCTTCTTTCGTATGGATTTGTTCAAATTAAAGTTGATTTGTCACATTTCTCTTACACGAAGCCATAAGTTAGCATTCATATTTTGATCTATGTTGATGATTTTGTGGTGGCAATCAATTATCTTTCTACGCTGCAACGGTTTAAAGCTTATCTTGGTGAGTGTTTTCATATGAAAGATTTGGGAAAATTGAAATATTTTTTAGGGATCGAAGTTGCTAGGAATGTTGCATGTTGCTTTCTTTCCCAACGGAAATATGTTTTGGATATTGTTGCTGAAATAGGAATGTTGGTCTGCAAGCCTTTGTCTATACCCATAGAGCCTAATCACAAGTTGTCCGCTGCCATAGGTTCACCTCTTGTCGATCCGTTACCATATCGACGTTTGGTGGGACGTTTGATTTATCTAACATTCACTTGGCCTACCGTTCACATTCTGTCCCAATTCATGCACAACCCACTTCAGGAACATTGGGATGTTGCTTTACATACAATGCGATACTTGAAGGGCTCGTCAGGTCAGGGTATACTTCTTAGGTCGAATTATTCTCTGCATCTTACTGCTTACTGCGATGCTGATTGGGGTGCATGCTCTCTGACACGTCGATCTCTCAGTGATTATGTTGTTCTCCTTGGGAACTCTTCGGTTTCATGGAAAACTAAGAAACAAGACACAGTTTCTTTGTCCTCTGCTGAAGTTGAGTATCGTTCTATGGCATATGCATTGAAAGAATTGAAGTGGCTCAAGGAACTTCTTCTATCGTTTGGTATTGATCATGACCCACCTATGACTTTGTATTGTGATAGTAAGTCGGCAATACATATTGCTGCCAATCCAATATTTCATGAACAAACAAAACACATCGAAAGGGATTGTCATTTTGTTCGCGATGCAGCCACTTCCAAGCTCATTTTCACCAAGCATCTATCAACGCATGATCAACCAGCTGATCTTCTTACTAAAACCTTACATACACCTAAGTTTCTTTATTTGTTATCCAAGTTAGGAGTTCAAGAAATCTCACTGCCAACTTGAGGGAGATATTGAGATAAAAATATAGAAATCTTTATACTTAGATTATAATCTTGTATTTGGGCTTTAGTTATTCTACTTGAAAAACTATATATACTCTACAACTATCAATACTCTTCTATTTTTCTATACAAGCTGCTAGTAGTATGAAGCATAAACACTACAGAGCAGAAGCAGTCCATTCAAAAGGCTATATGCTTTGTATACAAAAAAATTAGGTTTTACCATTGGAATAGCTTTCAGCATCTTTGGTAAAAGTTACAAAACTAGGCATACGCTCTTTCCTTTTCAATAATAAAAATTTGTTTTTGACTCTAATCATTTTTGAAAGAACCCCTTGATTAAATGATTCAACAAAATTATAATTAGTTAACTTTATACTTGCCTTGTATTCGTTTCTAATCTTGATATTCAACATTTTTAATGCTTAACGTAGTACTCAATGCTTATTACAAGGGACTTACCACATAAATTGTATATGCTTTTTATGTCTTTGATCTAACATTAGAATTGCCCTTCAGTTAACTACAAGGATCCGTTTAGGGAATTAGATTTTTGTTTTGTTGGTTACATTGGTGTTTGATATGTGGTAGTTTATTTACTTTGAAGGCTATATAACTGGCGTGACCACGTGTTGTGTCAGAGCTTATTTGGTAATGTGTAATGGATTCGATTACTTGGTTATTCTCAGGCTTTGTAATTGCATTGATGCTTAATAACAGAGAAGTTTTAAATGCACTTTTTTGCAGAATATTACAAGATAACAGCTGAGATGAGGAGACCAAAGAACTGACTTTCTTATCGTTTAAGTTAGTACGAGTTAGTAAAGAACATGTAATAACAGAAACATGTAATAACTTAAAGTATCGATTATAAACTCAAACGATTAATAAAGAATCATTCTTTTTATTGTTTTAGAAAACTCTACTAAAAACTAAAACCTCAAACTTTAAGCTTTTAGGTTATATCACACTTTGATATCTCCCTTTTATAGACAAGATAAAGTCGTCCTAAATCTATTAGGAAAATGTATGATTAGATAACTTCTAACACAACAAACTCTATCTTATCTATTAAGTAACTTGCTCAGTAAGTTACTATGTTCAAGCTTAATTCAACATTCTCCCTCTTAAGTTTGAAGTCGACTTTCTCTATATCATGAAAACCAATGAAATCCCTCATCTCTTTGAACTTGATTCTCCCTAGTGCCTTTGTTAGTATATTCGCCTTTTGTTTTGTTCCCGGAATATGTTCCACTTCGATTTGACCATTCTCAACACATTCTCTTATGAAATGATACCTTTTGTGTATGTGTTTACTTCTCCCATGACACACCATATTCTTGGTTAGAACAATTGCAGATTAATTGTCAATACGAATGATTACCTTTTCACATTTCAATCCCATGATTTCACTTAGTAACTCTTGAAGCCAAATTGCTTGTCTTGATGTTTCAATTCCAGCCAAGATAGTAAGTTAGCTTCCCTAAGTTACTCATCTCGAATTTAGTTGCCATTTCTCCTTTTAACTAATCAATAATTCTTCTATTTGTCCCTGTGACAAACAAATAATCTACATAAACGGCAATCAGCAAACTTCGATCCGAGATTACCTTCTTGTAAACCGATGGGTCCTTGTTACATTTTTCAAACTTAACTTCTTTAACTACTTGATTCAACTTGATGTTCCAAGCTCTTGATGCTTGTTTTAACCCATACAAGGCTTTCTTAAGTTTATAGACTTTGTCTTTACTCCCTTTCACCTCCAAGCCTTCCGGTTGTGTAACATAAACGGTTTCCTTTAAATCTCCATTAAGGAAAGCCGTTTTCACATCAAGATGATGTATCTTCCAGCCATTTGAAGCAGATAGATTAACAAGAAGGTGAATTATTTCAAGTCTTGCAACCGGTGCAAACACTTCTTCATAATCTATTCCATACTTTTGCACATATCCTTTGGCAACAACTCTTGATTTATACTTGTTGATGCTTTCATCGGAATTACGTTTGATTTTGAATACCCATTTAAGTCCTATGGGCTTGACAACTACTGGGAGCTCCTCTAGTTTCCAAGTCTCATTCTTGACAATAGACCTAATTTCATCTTCACAGGCAAGAATCCATACCTTTAATTCTTTTGCTTCTTTGAAATTCCTAGGTTTATCGTCTAAGTACAATAATAGTTTTTTTCCTTCAATTTCGGACATCAAGACATAATCATCAAGATTTTTTAGTCTTGAAAAGTCCCTTTGAGATCTTCTCAAGACTTCACCGGATGAAGTCTCATCCGAAACCGCATCCTCATTTTGTTCGTTGGTCTCCTCAGTTTCGTCTTTGGTCCTAACATCTTCGTGGTCTTGATGATCATCTCCATCAGACTTGGTTTTTGTCTCATTACTACTAATCATAATCTCAAAACTTCCAACTTGACTTTCCTCTGAAGCTTTGTGATTCCAATTCCATCATTTTGCTTCATCAAATACTACAATTTTTTGAGAAACCAGATCAAGTAATCGATAAGATTTAAACCCGGGTTTTGTTCCAAGATGAACAAGTATATGAGATATATCTTCTAGTTTATTCAAGTAGAACATCAACCTTAGAATATCTGATGCATCCAAAGCTTCAGATATGATTGATGTTTAACTTTTTTCCACGAAGAACCTCATATAGTGTCTGATCCTTGATAGCTCTTATAGAAATTCTATTCAAGAGATAGGTAGAGTGTCTTACCGCTTCTCCTTGAAGATAATTAGGCATATGCATATGCTTCATCATGCTTCTTGACATTTCCATCAATGTTCTATTACGCATCTCAACAAATCCGCTTTGTTGAGGTGTGTAAGGTGCGGTAAGATGCCTTTTAATACCCATTTTTCGCAAAACGTTTCGAACTTATGGGACAAGAATTCACCTCCTCGGTCAGTTCTAAACACGTCAATTATTTCCCTAGTCTCCTTTTCTACCACGTTTTTGAATCTCTTGAATTTTCCAAACGTCTCACTTTTTTCTTTCATCAAGATAGTCCACATATTTCCTGAATGATCATCGATAAGAACAAAGATATACATATTTCCATCTGCAGCTTTTGGTGATATTGGTCCACAAAGATCCCAATGTACAAGTTCCAACACTTTATCCACTCGGAAAGAAGTTGCCTTTGGAAAGACTTGCCTTGTTTGCTTTCCAAGTAAACATGATTCGCATATCTTCTTCTCTATATTGACCTTGGGGAGACCTTTAACTAGTTCTTTCTTGATCATGTTAGACAAATTATCAACATTAATGTGACCTAACTGTGCATGCCACTTGCTTGAATCACTTATCTCGGTTAGATGCACCTCTGAGTCTTTGATATCCATCCGAACCTTGTAAAGTCGATTTGGTGATCTTTTGGCTTTGACAATTACTTTTCCTTCTTGATCAAACATTGTCAAATAATCTCCTTTCATCCATATATCACAGCCAGATTCAGCAGCTTGTCCAAGACTAATTATGTTACTCTTTAAACCCGGAATGTAGTACAAATTAGTCATGATTTTTGTTTTATCGTTTCAATCCAAAAGAGAAATCAATCATTTTCCCTTAATATCAATGCGTGAGTCATATCCAAATCTCACTTTTCCCGTGATTGTCTCATCTATTTGAGTAAAGTATCGTCTATTCCCCGTCATGTGATTGCTTGCTCCATTATCAAGATACCAAGTATTCTCTACATTAGACGTCTCAAATTTACTTGGTACACAATCTCCTCGTTTAAATAAACCACCTCATGCATAAAGAGATCATTTGCGTCTTGTGTATCTCCACTAACACTTTCTTCTTGAGTCTCTTATAGTTTAAGTAAACGATCCGGACAGCTAGAAGCATAATGCCCTAGTTTATCACACCGATAGCACATAACTTTCGATAGATTTTGATCTCCATTACCTTTACCTCGACCTCTTCCACGTGATCGTCCTCCTCTACCTCATCCTCTTGATCCTTCAATCGTGTTTCTTGTTTGGTTTTGTTGCTCCAAATACATCAACTGTTTTTGATTTTCTTGAATTTCCTTTTCTTCTTCGAGAATTCTCTCTTCATAAGCCTTTAAACGACCTACAACATCCTCAAAGCTTGCAGTTTTAAGATCCAAAAGTTGTTCAAGGGATGCAACCATTAGTATGTATTTCTTTCTAGGTAAATACTTGAGAAAATTCTTAACCAACTTCGATTCTTCTATGATTACTCCTAGAGAGGTAAATTTAGACGAAATCGTGGTTATCTTGCCAAGGAATTCAACAATTGTTTCGCCATCCTTCATCTTAAAACGTTCGAATTCAGACATCAATGTTTGTAACCTAGCCTCCTTCACACATTCAGCCCCTAACTTTCGAGTTTTGATGATCTCCCATACATTTTTTGTCATGTCTAATTCTCCAACTTGTAAAATAAGAGCTTCCAGTATTGATTGAAACAAAAGCGCCATTGCCATATTGTTTTTCTTATTATCATCAAGTTCAGCCTCAATTACCTCTCATACTTCATGTACTTTGAGACATACTCTCATTTTCATGGCCCAAACGGTGTAGTTTGTTGTGGTTAACATTGGACATGCTATAGAGGAAGAGCCTCCTCCGGTTTTGGCTCCCTCCGTCGGAACCAAGGCTTTCTCGTCGCCCATTGTTTAACTTTTCCTTCGTGAATTAGTCTCCTCCTTGGTCACGAACCTAGCTCTGATACCAATTGAAGAACTTAAAGTATCAATTATAAACTCAAACGATTAATAAAGAATCACTCCCTTTATTGCTTTAGAAAACTCTATCAAAAACTAATGCCTCAAACCTTAAACTCTTAGGTTATACCACACTTTGGTATTTCCCTTTTATAGACAAGATAAAGTTTTCTTAAATATACTAGGAAAATGTATGATTAGATAATTCCTAACACAACAAACTCTATCTTATCTATTAAGTAGCTTGCTCAGTAAATTACTATGTTTAAACTTAATTCAACAAAAATATTTTGTAATCGAAAGAGAGAAGAGACACACAAACGAACGTAAATCATATTTAAATAAATTTATTTATTGCAAAATTATAATGACATATAAAAAATTGAACTTTTTGTTGATACTTCTATAAATAGAAGTGTGAAGAACGAAACAAATGTTAAGGATCTTTCATCTTCACTTCCTTTCTTACCGATACAAATTTAACAAATATTTGCCGACAAATGTAACATTAATCTGAAAATATCTATCACTTATATTAATTAATTTAATTTAATGAATCAATCCAAATATATTGACAGTGACACTTTACCTGAAGTATCAAAGATGGGCCAAAAACAGTGGGGCTGAGTCCAATCTCTCCTTGGACTAATCACAGTTGCTAGACCTGCATATGGACTTCTTTGGTTTATAGGGCCCAAATATTGGCCCATAAAGCCCAAAAAATCGGAAATCCAAATACGCATTTGGTGAATGAATTGTTACGAAGCCAATGATTGGTTTCGCTTTTAAAACAGGGTTACAGGTGCATGTGGCGTGTATGGCGACTAGAGAAGAAGTAGACAGACTGTCAAATTGACAAGTGGAGAAAATGGCAAACATTTGAATCCTAAAGACCGCCACTTTCTCTTCGCTACTCGACAAATATTCCCTCTTCTTTGTCCCTAAACCCTACCCTATTCACCTTCTGCATCGTAACTCTCGTAACCCTAGAATTCTCTACTTAATCTTTCCTCTGTTTCCCACTTTCTTTGCTTTGTTATCTGCGCTTTTTTCCCTCAATTACATCAACAGGTCAGTAACTTTTGTTTAGTTTCAATCGGGTTCTGTTATTCGGGATCAGATCTACACTTTTACGATTTGGGCTTTGGTAAACTTATGATCTGAGTTTCTCACTCTGTTTCTCTGAGAAGATATATGGAGGGTTTTTTTTCTTCTTCTGATAATCATAATTGCTTAAGACTTATTTTTTCGGCTGCAACTTGCTATTGTTTATGTCTGTTTACAGATAGTCATAAATGCTTGAATTTTGAGACGACGACGGAGAAAGTTATAGAATTTCGGAAATCCTTAACATTAGCTCTTGTCTTTTGCCTTTATGTCTCTTTGTTTCTCTGGTGGGAAATTTGATAAATCTTTGACGAATTTTTTTACTATTTATCAAGGTTATATGACGATATATTGTTTCTCTTTTGTTTGATATATGCTTGATCATTCTTTTACGAGTGATCTCCTTTCTTTTTGGTCAATTGTAGATGGATTCTTCTACATAAATTGGACTAGAGAACACTAATGATTCATGTGGATGGCACAGAATTCAAACTCCTTTGAGGAAATACCAACAGGTAATATATGTGTGTGTGTATCTATATTGTATTTCATTCATGTGTAATTTGGTTTTGTGTAAACAAAAGCCTTACATAATCAACTATCAGTTTCAGACCACAATGCCTCTTCTCCCGTAACTCCAAAGTCTGACAGTATATCTGTAGCTTTCAACTTCCATCATGGCAGTTCCGATATTTCTCCCAATCATGATTCTGATGATTCTTCTTATTCCGAGTTAGACTCGGAAGCGGAGGCCTTTTACTCGTCTCTTAATTACCTCCTGGTCTCACCAGGGGAATGGATAGTCATGATTTCGCAGCGGAGAAACATATGAGTTATGGCGAATTGATGAAGAAGTGTTTCCAGTACGAGGAGGAGCTAAGGACTACAAGTTTGAAGCTTGAAGAATCTGAACGAGAGATTGAGAAACTAAGGGTGATTCTGAGAACAGAGAGTCTGCTGTTCTGCTTTCTGAGAATCTACGCGCTGAGAATCGAGAGAAGGGACATAATACTTGACACTGAGAAAAGGCGAGTTCTCGATCTGCAAAGACAGGTGGTTGATATCGAAACTAATCTCTCAGACTCAAGTTTCAAATCTGAAAATCTAGTGAACGAGCTTGAGTTGAGTAAGGAATGTTTAGAAGGGTCAGAGGTTATGATCTCAAAGCTAAGGGAAATGTTGTGTGATTGTCAGCGAAATTTCTCTGCTGAGGAAACAAATCTGCAAGCTGAAATTGCTGGTTTGTTAGCAAATCAGACTTCCTTAGAAGCTTGGGCCAAAGAAACTGAATCACGTTGTGAGGTATTGGAAAATCAGATTAGTTCTGATACAGAGCGAATGGAGATGTTGGCAAAAGAGGTCGAGTTGCAAGCTGAAATCAATGCATTGAAGACAGATTTAGCATCTCGAAATGAGCATATTGAGACACTAAACAAAGATTTCGACAAGCACAAGCTGAGATACGACATATTAATGGCGGATAAAGATGGAGTGTATGCTGAGTTAGACAACTCAAAAGCAGCAATGAGATCAAAAGACATCCAAATCGAGCAAATGGAGGAGCAGCTTAACCAGCTGCGCTACAGGCAGACAGAGCTTGTGTCCCAATCCGAAACAGCTAAGACCAGTGTGGAGGAGCTGAGAAGTATTGTTAAAGAACTAATGAAGAAAGCAGAATTGCAGAGAAATGCAATATCAGAAGTAGAGGAAGAGAAACGAGAGGCGATAAGACAGCTTTGTTTCTCTGTTGATCACTACAAAAGCGGATGTAGACAGCTTTTGAGATTCCTTTCGAGCAATAACAAGCAAAAAGATGCAGCCATGGTCGTGTGAATGAATTGAATTGAAAACTTTCTCTTTTTTTAGTCTTACAGTCTAATAATGTCTTTCTTTGTCCCATCATGTTTGAGTCATTGTAAGTTATGTTCTGTCTCAGACATTTATCTTCAGATTCTTTAGTAAGAAATGCAAATTTTCATCTTTTATGTGCTTGTTTCTGGTATCCAAAAAAGAAAAAGTGGTGTATGTCCAGGTGTTTATGTCTGGAGTTTTGTTTTATGCATCTGTAAAGATGACGTAAAGCCTAAGTAATCAAAAGACAAGAGAGAAGAGAAAGTCAAAAGGTTAACACAAACCTAATCCTCCAATAACTTAATAACTTAAGTTGCTTGACTCTCTCAATTCAAGGTTACTGTGAAAAATTAATAAACACCAAGAATCTTTTATTAAATGTTTTTCGTCAAGGAAATTTGAGTGAACACCAAGAATGCAAGAAATTAACTTATTTTCCTCATCACCAAAATGAAAAATAAATCTGGACCACAAAAATAATAATATGAAATCAAAGTTGAACAAGTCTGGCTTTGACACTGCCTCTTATTCTATAAATTCCAATTCGTGTTGAAAATTTTTTAATGGTCAAACAATATTTATATATTTATTTTCTTTTAAAACAGTAAAACAAGATCTCACTGTATAGATCTGTCAGCATTAGCCCTAGCATAAAAACTGAAGTGAACCGAAAATAGATACTCTGTTTAATTTTGGTTCTTTAACAAATAAACGAACCGTTTCCACTTTCAATATTTTAATATTCTTTAATTTTTGTCTAATTTTTAACTGTAACTAAATAAAAACCGAAACTGATTTTCACTAATTAACTACAAATACTAACCATACTACCGAGGACAGGTGGCACAATGGTGTAGTCCATTTACAAATTTTCAAGGCACCAGAGATCGAACCCCCTACCTGCAATAGTGTGAGCAGATTTAAAGTAGACTAGTTGACAAAAAACAAAAATACTAACCATATTTAATAATCTGATTTTTTCTACAATTTTAATTACAATTAACTATTCATAATCGAACAAATTAATTATTTTTGATTATATTTCTTCAGGTAGTTACTTTTAGTTATAAATAATTTCAGTTTTAAGGCTTTTTTAAGGTTATTTTTATTATAAATAGGAACTATTTTGATTTGGACCGATTGATTTCCAAAACTATTTATGATCTAATTTATTTTATATTTCAAATATTTATTTCAAACTAAAAAAACAAACCAAATTTTAATCGGTATCTATATATTTACCACATTTTCGAAACGGGATAATTGATTAAATTGAATTTAAGAACCGAACGCCCAAATCTATTCAGCAATATCACTTTATTTCATAAATTAAAACGAAATAAATAATAAATGAAAGTTATGAGATTCTTTTACTTGACTAGGTCCATTATAGTATTACATATGTAAAATAACGATATAGATGCTTGAGCGCGTAATTACGTTACGCGCATGCATATATATATATATATATAATATGTAATTTGTATGCAAATCGGATTAGTTTAATAATGGAGCATTAGGACTTAAAGAGTTGTGAATGTGATTGCATGTGTGTGTGAAACGAATTCTGCTGGCTGCGAACTTTATTAGTTAGATACATCAAATAAATCACTTAAACTAATCTAAAAAGATTGCTAAAGTAAAAGTTAGTATGGTCCCTTTCTTACGTACGTTTCCCTTTATTTTTAAGGCTTCATATGGAATTTATCCGAAAATTTATTTTCGTTTAGACTATTAATCTCAAAAACATATAAAACAATTGAATATGTTTGTCATTTTACAGTAGTCGTTATGATTCATATAATGTGTATCCAACCAACATGGTAAACTCTTTAAATCATTTGCTCACGAGTTTCTTTTTACTTTTCGCATTGAACTTAGTCGGTAACAAGTTGACAATATTATGAACTTGAGTTTATCTCTCTCTCTCTCTC
>JAKUCM010004809.1:0-84908 GCA_023374145.1 Lepidium sativum | reverse complement strand
TCATGACTTCTGTATTTCTTTTGTAAGAAGGACAAATGTTCACCGTGTAAAGTTGTTGTGCCTACAAATTTTCGACTATTATTTCTTTGAGAGGCTCCACTGATTATGCACTGATATTACAATTTAATCATATATACATTTATATCTCTCCCTATTTTCTTTTTCATTTGGATACGATAAATTTGATTCATAACCTAAAATCTAACTAAAAAGTTTTGTTTTAAGAAAATTTCATTTATAGTAGAAATATCAATATACAGATTGTAAATTTTTAAATGTACAACAAAATTGACAATATAGTACATTGCATTTCTTTCTTAATAATATTTAAGACGACAATTTTTATTATTCATATAGTCTCGGCCAAACCTACGTACAGGTTTTTGTATGACATGTTTTGAGAGTTTTGTTCAAGAGTTTAATAATCGAAGCTGTGGTCACTACAAGTTGTTAAAGATCAATTCTAGACCAAACCAATCAAAGTTACTTCAATACTTTTAGAGATATCAATGTATTATGGTTCATATCTATTGTGTTGGGCCATATCCGGTGAAGTTAAAATATGTAATTATTTCGGCTCGGAAATCACATCGAGAAAAATCTTGGCTTTGAACCACTTAACTCTTTCAAAAATGTATACTTTCAAAAATCAATTCATGATATTTTAAAGGCATATTGAAAATAGTTTTAAATTCTTACCCAAAAAAGACCCTATATATATATTGATGGGTTACAAAAAAGACTATTACAAAGGCTTTGAATTACATATTGGATTGTAAGAAATGATAGGTCCAAATCGGTGCCCCGAAAAGCTGGTAGACCATGTCGGATTTATTTTAGAAAATTAAAAATACTGAATACACTTTTTGAAAAAACTTCCTCTTAGCTTGCAAATTTTGCATTCAATTGATGACATGACTTTGAACTCTCATTGTAACACTCTCAAAGTTCATAGCCAAAAATAACCCATTTGAAGTGTTTTTCTCTTTGTAAACCGACAGAAACATTTTCATATTAATAAGTGAAGTTAAAAAATAATGGTTGAGTTAGAAACTGTGTGATGGAGTGAAGTATGATATGAATATGATACATCGAGTCAAACGTCGTATCGTAACTATGATACACAGTTCCCCACGTTTATATTCAATGCTCCGTTTAATATCATAGCTTTTCCATTGCACCACACATCTTTCCATTTTGTTTTAACAAAACATAAGGAAATAATAATACGTATTTGGTATCAAAAATTTAAAAGATACGGGTTTAATTTGTTTGAGACAAGAGTTCACATAAGTTTGTCCAACGATGCGTGGATTTTTTAGTGTTGAAGATTCTAGTTCTCTGTCAAAAATGATGCCGTATCTTCACTAGTTACAACTGTTGAATTTCCCAACATTCGGACTTCTCAATTTACAAAAAAAAAAAAAAAACTATATTTTGTAAAATATTGAATGCATTTCTTTAGATGTGAAGTTGTGACTTATTCAGACTGTTATTTAATAGTAGTACAGTAAAATCTCTTTAAATTGATATTCTATTTATTTATAATTTCTATTAAATAATAAAATTATATAGTTCTAATTTGAGGTTTTGGTTCTATTAGTATGTCGATAAATTAATAGCTATTATAAATTGATTAAAAATATAGTTTTATTATAATTTTTACTAATTATAAAAGTTTTACTGTACTATCTGTTTTAAATATCGTATTTTGTGTCAAAAACATTTTCAAAATGCTTAGTCATCTAAAGATAACGTGTAAAATATGTTATGTGTAATTACAAATCAAAAGATGGAATTGAGTTTGATTATGTTATATTATATAGGTCAAAGTGCAAGTGTATGCATGACAAAATGGGGATTGCGACCTTAACAAGTATACCTTTAAAAACCATCAATATTAAAACGTATAAAAAGAGCATGGCGAAATGATCGGCAGATCCGAAAAACTTGCGATTATTAAAGACAGTAAATGGATTATCTGCAACTAGGACACTCTATTTTTTGGGTTAAGTTACTCAATGATGACGATGGATTTAACTAAACCTTGTAATAGACGTAGTTATTACTTACTAGGTTCTAAATTATAGGGTAGATAATGCAAGTCGTTGCAAACTTGTACTATGATTAAAAATATGATTTGATTTCAATTAAACATACTATAAAATATGATATGATTTGATTAAAATAAAATATATTTTTTTCTATAACATTAAGTAAATAAGAATAGAGGGAGTATAAGATGAAAACCAACTTAATTTGTATATTTTATTAATAAATATACGATAATTATCATAGAATCCGATTTTGGTATGTAGTCTCTTCGATTTTGATATTATACGCTATGTAAGAATCATTGTTAAATAAACAGTCTGTAAATGCTATAATATTACGGAATTACGAGTTAGTAATGTCGTTAAGTTTCAAACCTATCTTGGCTAAAGGAAGAATAAGATGAATCAATTATTATATTATCAAGAAAAGAAAGAATAAGATAATCAAAAAGTTTGAAATAAAAAATGAGATGAAAGCTAGTTGGCTCCCTTTGAGTAGCCTGGCACACGTAAAATAATCTACCAGATATGGATTCATTCATTGTGGAGAATTACACCTACTTCTTCACACTATTGGCATTCACAAAGCCTCCTTAAACTTAGAGATGTGACGAAACACTTCCTAAGACTGATTTAGAAAATGGAACAATATCAAGTTTTTGGTAGGATCATTAGATCCCATGAGACTGTTATTTCGAATCTCATTAGAAACACGAGTTGAAGAAGTGCAAATTGGCTTTTCCCGCAGCGTAGATCGAGTCAGGCCCTGAGTCTTACAATATCTCTTTCCTTACAGCAAGATACAGAGGACAAATAGTGGTGGTATGTGGACAATATGGACTGCGGAGGCTTCTCTTCAATCAAAACTTGGGAATCTTTGCGCCATAAGGAACCACGTAAGGCTTGGTACTCTGCAGTCTGGTTCAAGGGCTTTAATTTCTTGATTGCTCAACATGATCGCTTACCAACGAGAGTTAGGCTGGCTTCATGGGGACTTAGTTGCTCTCTGTTATGATGTATGTGTGCTACTGTGATTGAAACAAAAGATCACCCTTTTTGGAATGTGGGCAGAGACGTCGCATTCTCATTGTCCACGAACCCTCAAGAAATTGGTTATGCAATCTATGATTTATGATGCACTGTGGAAGCAAAACAATAATGTGCTACATTATTAAACTCATGTTCTTGTAGATATTGTCCTTTAAAGGCCTTAGAAAGAGAGATAATCAACACAATCAATGCTCGTCGTTACTGCCGCAACTTTAGACCTTTAACGAGTCTTTACTTTAAGCTAGTTTCGCCTTGACACCCAGCTTAGCAAACTTCTTTGATTTTTATTCTTTTCTTGACAATGAAATTTGTAATTAATTTAATGTAGGAACCAAGGTCTGGGCATTCGGATATTCGTTCGGGTTCGAATTCGGATCTTTTCGGTTTGTCGGGTTTTCTGATTCTATTGATTTAAGACCCATTCGGACATTTCTATTTTTTTGGGTCAGGTTCGATTCGGGAACAGATCGGACTCAGATATTTATATAAAAATCTATATAAAAACTTAAAATACGTAAATATTTAATAAAAATAAGTTTTTAAAGGTTTAAATTTAATAAAAATATTTCGGGTATCCGTTCGGTTCTTAATTCGGTTCGACTTCGGTTTTTCGGGTATATAAATATATGACCCATTAGAATATTTTTTCGGGTTCGGTTCCTTTTTTCAGATTAGTTTTGGTTCAGGTTTTGGATTTTGAGTTTTATACTCAGGCCTATAGGAACCTATCATTTGATATTAAAAACGCAGCGTTTTAAAAGCTGCCGCGTTGGAATATCTAGTGCGTGCCGTGAGTCAATGGGGACATAAGTAGTATTCGTTATTCACCGTCCATGGACTCAACCAGCTTCCACGAACCTAACCTCCTTTACATTTTCATTATAATTTAATTTTTCCTTACATATACACAAATTTTATTTTGTTTCTAATGTGAGTTTTGTTCTCCCAATCTTAGTAAATAAATAAAAACCACTTCCTAAAAGGAAATAAATCTTAAAAGGAAAAAAATGATCAACGGACCTTTGACCAATATAAAAGTCTCCTCACACTTGGAAGAAAAAAAAGAATTTACTCGAAACCTTATATATACCGGAAATCAAATAGATGATCATTATTTTCATTTTATTTTCTTTCTCGCCGGTGTAAAGTATCCTCTTTTATATTTCCTTTTTGGGGGAATTGTATCTATCACCAAGAAACGAAAGGAACCAAGGTCTGGATCCTCTTCCTCCAACTCCCTCTACGATTCCATAATATTCGTATCTCAATCTCTTCTTGTCATTTCATCGGCTTATGAATTTCCCGATTGTAACTTGAGATCCGTGTGCTGTTTGTTTTCCTTTCGGATTTAAAACGAATACTTGTTCAATTTTAGTATCTTCAATTGCCAGCTTTGATCGATTTCTCTTTGAGATTTGTTGTCTCCGTTTCCTGATCCGTTAAATTTGATTGTTTCTGTGTATTAAATCTGCCGGGATCTCTGAATTTATGCTTGTGGATTTAGGTAGCTTTAGAAATTGGACCAATTGCGTGTTGACTTTTTTTTTCAGTTCATTCTGTTTTCAATGGTTATTCTTCGCGATTTGATTTGAAAGATCGTATTTTTCATTCAGGGTTACGAAATTGAAGATCGGAGATGTTAGAACAGCTTTTAATCTTTACCCGAGGAGGATTAATCCTTTGGACGTGCAAAGAGATTGGGAATGCTCTTAGAGGCTCACCGATCGATACTTTGATCCGATCCTGTCTCCTTGAGGAACGATCTGGTGCTGTTTCATTTAACTATGATGCTCCTGGTGCTGCCTACACTCTCAAGTGGACGTTCCACAATGATCTTGGACTTGTCTTTGTGGCTGTTTATCAGCGGATTCTTCACTTGCTTTATGTGGATGATTTGCTTTCTATGGTGAAGCAAAGCTTCTCTGAGATCTATGATCCTAAAAGAATGACTTATGATGATTTCGACGATACTTTTAGGCAGCTTAGGAAAGAAGCAGAAGCTCGGGCCGAGGAATTGAGGAAGATGAAGCCAGTGGGAAAGCCTGTGAACACTGTTAAGAAGCAAGGGCAGGTCTCAAAGGCTGGGCTTGAAGGAGGGAACAAAAAGATCAGTGAAGGTGGCTCGAAGAAAGACGATGGAGATGGTAATAAAGCCAGAGTTGGTAACTTGACTAATGGTCATTCTAATGAGAATCATAAGACAGAAGATGATTATCAGAAGACTGATCTCGCTAACGGAAAAGAAAACACGAGTTCTAATGTTGCTGTTGATTTAAGTAAACTTCAGAAACTAAGAAGTAAAGGAGTAAGGGGTAGAGGAGGTGTAAGGAAAGCTGACAGTATAGGTAATAAGAGTTCCAAGGTTGCTGCGGAACCAGCAAAAAAGGCGACCAAGAAAAATAGGGTTTGGGATGATGCAGCTCCCAAACAATCGAAATTGGACTTCACGGATTCCGTCGATGAGAATGGAAACAATGATCATGTAGATATTGTGGCTGCTGACCAAGGAGAAAGTATGATGGATAAGGAAGAGGTTTTTAGCAGTGACAGTGAAAGTGAAGACGATGATGAACCAGGAAGCGATGAGAAACCTGAGGCTAAGAAGAAAGGATGGTTTTCTTCCGTTTTCCAGAGGTTAGCATTTCTCTTGTTGAATATGTTTCTAATTTACATTTAAGCTAGTCTTATCAACACTTCCTGCTATTTATATTCAGTATCACTGGGAAGTCGAATCTTGAAAAGACAGACCTTGCACCAGCGTTGAAAGCTCTGAAGGAACGGCTCATGACTAAGAATGTGGTATGTATTCTTACACTGCATCATTTCTTATGTCTGGAATTCTTCATGCGTCTAACTTGAACTTGACTGTCTTATTAACAGGCTGAAGAGATTGCTGAGAAGCTTTGTGAATCAGTGGAAGCTAGTCTTGAAGGAAAGAAGTTGGCTTCGTTCACCAGGATTTCTTCAACTGTTCAGGTTTTGTGCTTTTTCCTTGTAGCTCTTAGCTCAGTCTGGGAAACATTGTACTCTGGAATCTGAAGATGGCTTAATCATGGTAAAACTTTTAATTTTAGGCAGCGATGGAGGATGCTTTGGTTCGTATATTGACTCCAAGACGCTCCATTGATATATTGAGAGACGTTCATGTTGCCAAAGAACAGAGGAAACCTTATGTGGTTGTGTTTGTTGGAGTCAATGGAGTTGGAAAATCCACCAATCTGGCCAAAGTGGCGTATTGGCTTTTGCAGCATAAGGTCAGTGTAATGATGGCTGCTTGTGACACATTCCGTTCTGGAGCTGTTGAGCAGTTACGTACTCATGCTCGTAGGCTACAGGTATTGAAATATCTATATACATATATGTGTGTGTGTTTAATGTTCAAATTATTGTGTGATCTACAATGGTGTTGTTAAAACTTGGGTGTTTAATGAGGTGGTGAAATTTTTGTAACAGATACCGATATTTGAAAAGGGTTATGAGAAGGATCCAGCAGTAGTTGCTAAAGAAGCCATACAAGAAGCAACTCGAAATGGATCCGATGTTGTTCTTGTTGACACAGCTGGTCGGATGCAGGACAATGAACCTTTAATGAGAGCTCTCTCAAAGCTAATTAACCTTAATAATCCAGACTTGGTGCTGTTTGTTGGTGAAGCTCTTGTTGGAAACGATGCAGTAGACCAGCTCTCAAAGTTTAATCAGGTTCGGTTTCCGTTTCTTACCCGCTTTAGACTCTTGTAGGTGTCATATTGAGCCTGATTGACGTTGCTTTTTTCCCGGAAATTCAGAAACTTTCGGATCTCTCCACTTCTGGAAACCCAAGACTGATAGATGGAATCTTACTGACAAAGTTCGATACCATTGACGACAAGGTACAGTAAAATGATATACGTTGCTTTCTGATTTAATAAATGATGTGTGAATGAATTGTTAATGGGAGTGTTTGGGATCGGTTTATAGGTTGGAGCAGCTTTATCGATGGTTTACATATCTGGATCACCGGTTATGTTTGTGGGTTGTGGTCAGTCTTACACTGACCTGAAGAAGCTTAATGTCAAGTCAATAGTCAAGACACTTCTCAAATGATCTCCTCATCATCGTCATCATTATCATCATTGCTATCTACCATCATCAATCAATGTCTTATCCATCATACTGTTGTTTTTGTTTTATTTATTTATTTTGAAGACGGTTTATCTTTGGATGTGATGTTGTTTACTTTATAAAAGAGACCATTTCGTTGGAGTTGCGAAAATGTCAAAATACCATCACTTTATGCCTTAATATGATGTAAGGTTTGTTTTGAACGAGAGGGCTTACATAATCATGTCATCTTTGTCAAATGTATAAATGGCACGTGCAGATACAACAAAAAGTCAAAACCATATGGTTTAAAAGCAACGTTAGGAATGTACGTTGCCAAGAACGAGATTTGCCGAGGATCTGTAATTGTTGACAAAAAGAGAAGAAAAAAGAAAGCATGTGAAGTTACATGTTTGTGTAAGGAGACACGTTTTTAAATGGATGATTTACTATACTAATTTTATATAATTGTCTAATTACTATTCTTAATCTTTCAAAACTACAATACTAATCTTTTGTTCTCAAATAATACCATTTTATTTTATCAGAAAATAATATTAAAAAATTATCGTTAATAAGGAGTTTCACGTCAGCAGAAAGCAAACCTACGAAAATTTATGATTTCGTTGTAAGTTGAATCATCACGTTTTGTAGATTTATATTTTCTTTGCCAGCTTACTTATTTTTTTATGTAGGTTTATGTATTGTTTCATGCCAGTTAAATATTCCTTCGTTGTATGTTTATGTCTCAAAAATTGTAGGTTTATAAGTTCTACTTTCTCGACTTAATTTTTTTGTTATATAGGTTTTTTTTGCATGCTTTGTCGGTTGAATATTTCTTTGTTGTAGATTTTTAAAGTCTTTGTTGTAGGTTTATTTTACATTTTTGGTTTGGAACTTTGAACACATTTGTTTTGTAGGTTTATGTTCGCCTTTGTTGTTGATTTAGTTTTATTTCTATGTAGATTTGTTATTCATTTGTTGTGGGTTTAACTTTGCAAGATATCCTTCAATTTTGTAGGTTTATCTTTTAGACATTATAGGTTTATTGTTTCTTTTTTCTTAACATGATTCTCATGTTTTGTATGTTTTTGTTTTAAACGTTGTAGGTTTAAAAAATCTTTATTGTATGTTTTTGTCGTGTGCTTCATAGGTTTTTGATGTGTGTTTCGTTGTAGGTTTTTGTTGTGTTGAACTTTGGATAAATTGTTTTCTACGTTTATATATTTCTTCGTTGTCGATACAATCTTTGGATAAAAAAACTAAAAAAAACTATAAAAAAACTAATGGCAGTTTGTAATTATATAATCACACAAGAAAATTTATGATTTTTTACACCTTCCTCCATATGAAGAATCACGAAAAACTATGTTAATAATTACATGATTATATGAGACTATTTAAATAATTCGTTCTTTTCAAATTCATTTGATTTTGGATACAACAGTGATCTAATTGTTCAAATATTTTTGTTACACTTTCAAACAAAGTGGTTATAACTAGACCGTCACAAAATTATATGCAGTATCTAGTTCAGATCTTTTACATGTGGATTACGAAATAATACTTGTGAGAAAATTACGTAGAATACAAAAGCTTTAGGAGCAGGAGCCCTATCTGCAACAACAAACCACAAAGTATAATCTCCATAAAACCTCTCTTCAAGAGAACACAGAACTGTTGGCACCACCCTATTGGCTAATCTCCAAAATAATTGGTCTTTCAAGAGGGATTATTTTAGAGATTGACCAACAACGTGGTGCCAACAGTTCTGTGTTATAAAGGAGATTGGCCAACAATGATTGGTTACGAAGATCAGATTGACAACATTGCCAAGCAGATTTGTCTTGTAAACTGCAACTATAGCTGCCTTCAAAGCTTTTGGTTTTTGGGATTCATCTGATCCAACAACTGTAAGTATATTTTTGCTATGAGATTGAATAAAAGGAGACAAAAGCTAACAATATCACAAGGAGAGAGAGACTTATCATTTGCGATGTCTAAAGGGAAAGTGAGGGATTAATCCTTTCGACCGAGGGAGATATCCAACGCTAAGGAAATAGTCCATACCATCCAGACAACCTCTGCTTGTTTGATCTTATGTTGTTTTTTAAAGAAAATATATTAAAAACAACAACATAAGATTACCCTAATAAGTTTTGGCTTTATCTAATTTTACAATAGTTCCCTGCAACTGATCAAGGGATAATTGATCCATTACTTTTTACATCTAATACTTTTCAATTAACGGTACAAGAATATTTCAGTTGTTGCAACTGGATTCTATTTTATTTTGTTTCGAAGCTAGTTCCTTTTGTACATGCATAGATTTGTTGAAACATGGGAAATAATTTCCAAGAGATAAGATAAACAATCCCTAAAGGGTTACTGTTTTTAATCTCATCGATCTTTCTGAGGATTATTTTTATGTTTCAGTAAATCTAACACATTTCCTCAAAAACAAAAAATGCTCGAGAAAGACCGTTCTATTGAACATATAAGGGAAAAGTGTGGAGCAAGCAATCCAAGAGGAAGAGTGGGACGCACGCCAAAGGGAAGAGTGGGACACATGCCAAGAGGAAGAGTGGGACGCACGGATCGGAAGCGGGCGGACCAAGCTGGATCGAGAAGGCATCTCGCGGACGGGCCGAGCTGGATCAAGAAGGTATCTTGCGGACGGGCCAAGCTGGTACACAAAGTGGGCCGAATCTCGTGGACGGACCGAGCTGGATCGAGAAGGCATCTCACGGACGGGCCGAGCTGGATCGAGAAGACACCTAGGCCTGATACACGAAGTGGGCTGAGCTGGGTTGAGTGAAGCCTCCGGAAGGATGCACATTCCGTACGAGAGTCGCGGGCATCCCGAGAAGTCTTGAACTCGGGTCTCTCGGGACTAGCGAAGTGAAGGCGACGTTTATAGAGGTGTGGGGACCAAGGACTGCTCCCTGCACTGTCGTGGACCCAACCGTACAACAGGGAGCCGTTGAAGACTGTGCAGGGCCCACTAGGCTGTCTGCGCCCCGAGACTACTCCTCCAAAGGTCCGGGAAACTGATCCGAGGGACCACCATGCGCGGGACCACTTCTCCAACGGCTAGCTCCCATCTCCAACAGATCTCTAGGATATTTTGAGAGCTTTCTTCACCTCTTGACCTTATATATATGTATGCATCATATTTGAACAATTTATGGAGTTTTGATTCAATAAAAATGTTTTAATTCATTCTCTTCTTTACATTTTCTTAAGGTCAATCTTAGAGCTTCTTAAATCTTATATTCTTACATGATATCAGAGCAACAAAGATCCTAATCTCATTTTATTTCTAGTCTTAAAGTTTTTATTTTCTTATTAATCTCCAAAATCTCGAAAATTATCTCAAAATCTTCCAATTCGATAAAATCACCATGGAATCCAACAAAGGGGCATGCATACCGGTAATTCTTAAGGGGTCTAACTACATGCTATGGTCAAGGACTGCAAGGATGATCTTGTGCAGCCGTGGGTTATGGAGTCATGTAGAGCCACCACAAGAAAAAGTCTCAAATGTCACCGATAAGGGAAAAGGGAAGGAAGGTTCCTCCGACATGGTAATTATCGACCAAGACAAATGGTTCCAAGAAGACCAAACGGTAATGGCTATCATAACCGCCTCTCTTGATCCACATCTTCTTGAATCTTATCTCTTTTGTGAAACCGCCAAAGAACTATGGGATACCCTAAGAGGGTATATGCAAATATCTCCAATTTCACTAGAGTATTTGAAGTTAAAAGAGCTCTAAATACTCTAAGTCAAGAAGATATGGAGTTTGAAGATTACTTTGGAAAGCTAAGGGTTCTTTGGGCGGAGCTTGAAATGTTAAGGCCAAGCGCAATGGATTCCCTTGTGCAAAATGAAAGAAAGGAGCAAGATAAGGTCTTTGGACTACTTGGAGGTTTACACCCTTGCTACAACGACCTCGTCAAATACATACTAAGGGAAAAGAAGCTTCCAACGGTGGATGAGGTTTATGATCAAGTGCAAAGGGGGCAAGGAAATATTGGGCTCATTAATAGCAAAAATGATTTAATCACCGCTCACAAGGTGACTTACAAGACTGAAGATAAGAGAAGTATGGTGTGTGAGCATTGCAAGAAAAAGGGATACAAAGGAGAAATGTATGGATCCTTAATCCTCATCTCAAACCCAACAAGTGGAAGGAACAAAGAGCAAACATAGCACAAGAAAACGTTAGGGGAGAAGAACCGGCGGAGACATCGAAAACCGGAGGGGAGAAGAACCGTCGGAGACATCGAAAACCGGAGGAGGAGCCATGGAAATGAGTGCAAAATCTCACGGTGCAATTGTGAGAAGGTCGGATCTTGATGAAATAACCCAAGCCATTGCCAACTTAAAGGATTCTGGTATCTCTAATCTCTCTAAAACTCCAACTAACTCCTTAATTATTGATTCTGGTGCTTTTCACCACATGATAAGTAATCCTAGGTTGATAAAGAACATAAAACCAACCATAGGAAATGTTATTGTGGCTAGTGGTGAAAAAGTTCCAATAAATGAAATAGGAGAGTTGGAAGTATTTAATAAGAAAACAAAAGCGTTTTATATGCCAAAATTTACCTCTAATCTTATTTCGGTTAAGAAAACCACATCTGATTTAAATTGTTATGCTATATTTGGTCATAACCATGTACAATTTCAGGATATTGAGAGTGGAAAAACCCTTGGAGAAGGAATGACCAAAGATGGGTTATATGTCCTAGACGAAAAATAGGTTCCAAAGGATTTACACTATGTTTTCGTTAGCAATTTAGACTCTAATATTGGTTCTTGTTTTAATTCGGTGTGGCATGCTAGATTGGGTCATCCCCATTCTAGAGCCTTAAGTTTATTTTTTCCTAAAAACTCTTTTGATCATAGTTCTTGTGAGGCTTGTATTTTAGGAAAACATTGCAAATCTATTTTCCCGAAGTCTAGTAATTTTTATGCAAATTATTTTGATTTAATTCACTCGGATGTTTGGACTTCTCCTTGTGCCTCTAGAGATAACCTAAAATATTTTGTAACTTTCATTGATGAAAAATTAAAATATACTTGGGTTACTTTAATGGAATCTAAGGATCGGGTTTTTGATGCCTTCATCAATTTTCAAAACTATGTGACTAACCAATTCAATTGCAAAATAAAGGTACTAAGATCGGATAATGGAGAAGAATATACAAGCACCAAGTTCAAAGATTACTTGAACAAATATGGCATAATCCATCAAGCAAGTTGCCCACACACTCCACAACAAAATGGTGTGGCGGAAAGAAAAAACCGACATCTTATGGAAACATCAAGGGCCATGATGTACCATATGAAAGTTCCTAAAAGATATTGGGGAGATGCGGTATTAATGGCGTGCTACCTCATTAATCGACTCCCAACCAAAATCTTACAAGATGTGTCACCATATGAGGTATTTAATGTCACAAAACCTTTTATTGAACACTTGATAGTATTTGGATGTTTGTGTTATGTCTTAATTCCAGGGGAATTACATAATAAGCTTGATGCCAAGAGTACAAAATGCATGTTCCTTGGATACTCAACTACACAAAAGGGTTACAAGTGTTTCGATCCAATCAATCACCGCCTCTATGTCTCTCGGGATGTAAAGTTAGTAGAAAACAAAGGATACTTCGCTACGCCTACTTCTTCAAAAAATTGGTAGCATGGAATCCAATCCTACAAACACGGATGAAGATAGACCTCTTTATCATCCACATATCTTTGACACCGAAGAAATAGAGGAACCTACATCCGTTGGAAGTGAGCAACCTACGGCTGAACCTTCTCTCCCTTCTCCGAAGGTACCAACATCTCAATCTCCTAGTCCAAGTATGAAGACTCCTCTAAGACGCAGTACAAGACCTTGGAAAGACCCCTCCACAAGGCTCAAATCTCGGTTTTGTTACAATGCGAAATCCGAGGCACATCCTATACAAAAGGTATGTTCTCTTGACCTTGTTCCTATAGATCATAGAGCTTTCCTTGGGAAAATTGCACTTGAACAGATCCCGAAGAGCTATGACGAGGCTAAAACTCGGAAAGAATGGCGAAATGCAATTATGGATGAATGCAATGCGATGGAAAGGAACCACACTTGGGATCCGGCGACATTACCACCAGGAAAACGGGCTGTAACTTCCCGATGGATCTTTACTATAAAGTATAAGAGTGACAGGAGTATTGAACGCTACAAATGTCGCCTAGTGGCAAGAGGTTTCACACAAACCTATGGACAAGACTATACCGACACATTTGCACCCATTGCAAAACTTCATATGGTAAGAGTGGTCCTTTCTTTGGCTACAAATTTAGATTGGGAGCTGTGGCAAATGAATGTTAATAATGCATTCTTGCAAGGCGAACTTGAGGATGAAGTATACATGCACCCACCTCCCAGACTAGAAGGCATGGTAAAACCCGGGGAAGTATTATGTCTTTGAAAAGCTATCTATGGACTTAAGCAATCTCCTCGGGCTTGGTACCATAAGCTAAGCTTTACACTTCGCAATCGTGGCTTTCACAAATCCGAATCGGATCATACACTCTTTGTCTCCTATGGCCAGAATGGCATAATTGTGGTTCTCATCTACGTGGATGACTTGATCATTACCAGCAATGACAAGGACGGTATTTCCTCCACTAAGACTTATCTTAAGAGTGTATTTGATATTAAAGACCTTGGGGAACTAAAGTATTTTCTAGGGATCGAAGTATGTCGCTCTTCGGAGGGTCTATTTCTTTCTCAACGAAAATACACTCTTGATTTACTTGGTGAAATAGGAGACTCAGGTTCTAAGATTGCTTCTACACCACTTGAAGACGGCTACAAGGTCAGTCGAAAGGCGGAGAAAAATGATGAACCATACAAGAATGCACCTCAATATCGAAGACTTGTGGGAAAACTCATCTACTTGACAATCACAAGACCGAATATATACTATGCGGTGAACCAAATTAGCCAACATATGCAAAATCCCACTGTACATCATTGGAGCATTATGGAAAGAATTCTCCGGTACTTAATAGGAAGTCAAAATCGAGGCATTTGGATGGGAAAGAACAACAATACCGAAATTGTGGGATATTGTGATGCGGATTGGGCCAGTGATCGGAATGATCGAAAGTCTACTACCGGGTATTCCATTTATTAGGGGAAATTTGGTGACATGGAAGACTAAGAAACAAAAGGTGGTGTCATGCTCTAGTGCCGAGACGGAATATCGGGCTATGAGAAAGCTAACAAGTGAGCTCACATGTCTAAAGGCACTCCTTAAGGATCTTGGCATTGGCTCATCAAAACCAATCATAATGCATTATGACAACCAAGCAGCAATCCATATGGCATCCAATTCCGTGTTTCATGAGAGGACCAAACACATCGAGATTGATTGTCACAAAGTTCGGGAGAAAATCGAAGAAGGAATTATTCTCCCATGCTACACCAAAAGTGAAGATCAATTAGAGGATATTTTTACAAAAGCCGCAAGTCTAAGAGTTTTTTATCACATTTATCCCAAACTAGGACTTGTGGATCTCCCAAAAGAATGATCAAAGGTCCCCTCTCTCATAAATCTCACACTCTTTTTCCCTTAGGAGAGTTTTATCCCAAGAGATTTTCTCTCTAAAGTTTTTTAATGAGGTGGGGTCTATGAGACATCCAAGCTTAACATTCACGACATTATGGTTAAGCTTGAGGGGGAGTATTGAACATATAAGGGAAGAGTGTGGAGCGGCAATCCAAGAGGAAGAGTGGGATGCACGCCAAAGGGAAGAGTGGGACACACGCCAAGAGGAAGAGTGGGACGCACGGATCGGAAGGGGCCGGACCAAGCTGGATCGAGAAAGCATCTCGCGGACGGGCCGAGCTGGATCGAGAAGGTATCTCGCGGACGAGCCAAGCTGGTACACGAAGTGGGCCGAATCTCGCGTACGGGCTGAGCTGGATCGAGAAGGCATCTCGCGTATGGGCCGAGCTGGATCGATATGACACCTAGGCCTGATACACGAAGTGGGCCAAGCTGGGTTGAGTGAAGCCTCGGGAAGGATGCGCGTTCTGTACGAGAGTCGCGGGCATCCCGAGAAGTCTTGAACTCGTGTCTCTCGGGACTAGCAAAGTGATGGCGACGTTTATAGAGGTGCGGGGACCAAGGACTGCTCTCTGCACTGCCGTGGACCCAACCGTACAGCAGGGAGCCGTTGAAGACTGCGCAGGGCCCACCAAGCTGTCTGCGCCCCGGGACCACTCCTCCAACGGTCAGGGAAACTGATCCGAGGGACCACCATGCGCGGGACCACTTATCCAACGGCTAGCTCCCATCTCCAACGGATCTCTAGGATATTTTGAGAGCTTTCTTCACCTCTTGACCTTATATATATATATATATGCATCATATTGGACAATTTATGGAGTTTTGATTCAATAAAAATGTTTCTAATTCATTCTCTTTCATTCTCTTCTTTACATTGATTCTTAAGGTCAATCTTAGAGCTTCTTAAATCTTATATTCTTACACGTTCCTCATGCATGAACAGGCTCTCGCCTTACTTAATGTCTTGAGTTGTCGGAGATCTACCAAAGGAACTTATTCTACCAACCATGTTTCTCATCATCACATACTGGATGGCTAGTTTAAAACCTGCAAACTTTCTTTTGATC
The DNA here is from genome assembly GCA_023374145.1 of Lepidium sativum. Lineage (NCBI taxonomy): Eukaryota > Viridiplantae > Streptophyta > Magnoliopsida > Brassicales > Brassicaceae > Lepidium > Lepidium sativum. Next base: position 69,019 of record JAKUCM010004809.1, on the reverse strand, counting down.
CTTTTGATCCTCCTTGTCCACGTCCTTGTATTTTGGTGGATTAGGACTAGCACTAGGAGCCCTAGTTATGGACCAGAAGTCAGCCATGACATTCGGGTTAGTCATAATGTTTGCGATTTTGTTAGCACGAGGATATATACTACGTTCACCATGTTCTAATATTCATCTCTTGGATTAATTACATATCAATAAGTTACTATACTTATAAACTATTGAAATTGAGATAGTATACTGGGTATGAGTTATATCCATGTGGCGAAAATGGGAGTATGAAATGTCGTGTTGGCGACTTTGAAAGTATTAAGCAGATTGGGGTTTTCTGTATTAGCTTTGGTTCTGATGTTTATCGGTTATAGTGTTATTAATGCTTATAGAAAAGAGACGATACAAGAAAAAGTAAAACACATGGACGACTAAAATGAAACATATAAAGCAGGTCAAGTAGTGAGGCTCTGCTGATTAATTGCGCAATTAAGATGTTTTTGTTTGGTCATTAACCACAACGGGTCGTGGCTATAGTATCATTCATTCATAGCCTCGAAAATTCTCATGCCTAACGTAAAGAAGTAACGTTGCCGTTTACATATTGTTTAAGAAATGTAACGTAGTCTTTGTTTAATAACATGTTTTCAAATTCATTGTGATTTTAAAAGTTTATAACTGATGATTTTGAATAAAAATAAAATTTTTACCAACAAACTCTTATAGTCAATTAAAATTAATCGATAGTGATCTAATAGTTCAAATGTTTTTATTACACTTTCAAATATAATTCATTACTTCAATTAAAAAATATAGACTATACATAAAATTTTGTTGTCGATATTATTTATCGACAGAAAAAAACATAATTTATCATTGACCGAATTATCTCAATAGTTTAGAAAGTAGTTGATAGGAATATGTCAATTTAATTATTGGAAAAATACACAATTAAGTAAACTTATTAGACGGTAAAGATAAATTAACTTTTAAATGTCTTTGCATAAATTTGGATTTTTCTATTATACACAATAAAAGTAAAGTAATTGAATAAAAAAAATAGATAACTATGAAAAAATTACTAAAAACGAAAATGAGGAAAAAATAATCATTTCCATCTAAACTAATTTTGTTCTAATTTCTCCTTTTCCTCTTTAGACTTTTCCTCTTATATTCAACATTTCCTATATGTACTTGACCAAAAAAAAAAAACATTTCGTATATGTAAGATATATATCCTCAAGTATTAACATTTCACCAAATTGACTTTTACTCTAATTTTATATTTTATTCATAATTACTATTCAGATTTTCTTAAAATATTTAAGAAAAATATTAATAGCAGAAACAAGTGTGATAACTTATTATATATATAAAGCATATATCAAAGTATAATTTTATAAATTATGAATAATCCTTTGATAAATTCTTATAGATTTAGGGAAAAAATTGTTGACAGAAATCTGTAGCTGGCATTGATCACTCATAGCAATTCATTACCCAAAGATTTTATTTTGTTTATTGCTTTTTGGTAACAAAAAGTGAGTAAAAGGGGACATTTATTTACTTAGCAAATCAAAGAGAAATACTAAAATAATACAGTACCCGTAAATCCCGAAGCTAGCTCCAAACCAACCAAAAAACACGTTTTAGTTCCCAACCACAATGGCTATATAAACAACATTCACCATCTTCAATTCTATTCACCTATACACAAAACAAAAACAAAGAATAAACTCAAACACACACAAAGAAGAAGCAAGAGTTGTTTTGTAGTTTGATAAAACAAAAATGAGAATCATAGTTCGAGTTCTGACACTTGCATTCCTCTTGTTTACGACAGTGAGTGCCTCCAGTCCAAGGATGATTCTGGTCGGTGGATCGGTAGATTCATGGAAGGTTCCAGATTCTTCCACCAACACTCTTAATCATTGGGCTGAGAACAATCGTTTCAAAGTCGGCGATTCTCTCGGTATATTCTATACTTTTATTCATTTTTGTGTCTCAAATAATATGATTTTATGTTGATACATTTTATGCATGTGTTTACATTAGTATTTAAGTACGACAAAAACGTGGATTCGGTTTTACAAGTGACAAAAGAGGATTACGAGTCTTGTAACACAGCAAATCCTTTGAAGGAACATAACGATGGATACACAAAGGTTAACCTTGACAAATCAGGTCCTTACTTCTTCATTAGTGGTGCTACTGGTAACTGTGGTAAAGGTCAAAAGATAACTCTTGTTGTTTTGTCTGAACGTAAATCTGACAAAGATGATAGTCCTAAGGTGTCTCCTGTTACTTCTCTGGCTCCGAGTCCAAGTTCAAGTCCAGCTCCAAGTCCAAGTTCAAGTCCAGCTCCAGCTGTTATTCATAATGATGCTGTTGGTTTGACTGTTGGTGGTGGTTTATTGATCGCGGTTGCGACTGGTTTGGCTATGGTTATGGCTTAGAGGGGTTGGTTGATCGAGAGAATGTAGTTGCTCTTAGTTTTTATTTTCCACATTGTTAAAGTTTCTTTTGTTTAGTTTTTATTTTCCAGAAATCTTTCTGTTCTGTATTTTGTGTTTAATTTGGGATATTCACTCTCAAAGTTTAGAGCTTTCTAATCTATAATTTCTTTTTTTGCTATTGTTTTTTTGTCAAACAATTACATCAACAAAAACACATCATAACCAAATCTTCTAAACCTCTGATAATAGCACGCATGACAATTGCAACCTAGACGAACAACACTTACAAACTTTTTTTTGGGATTATAATCTAAACTTTGTTTAAGACCTCAGCCAAGAAACTAAAAAATTGTCTATCTATTGATATCAATTATGAAAACGAGATTTGTTGACTTGAGAAGAAATACGTTGAGAATTATATCAATGTGTTCAAACTTTTTATCTATTTTTATTTTTTATTTTAACGATCTCTCCTAAGTCATTCCAAATTAGTAGTTATGATAATTTTTATTCCCGTTTTACATAGAAATTTCATGTCAACGTTTCTAAATAAAATTTAATCATGCATTTACTTTTAAACTGTTTTCTTACGATGGAGTAAATTCTAAAAGATGTACACACAATGCCGAGGATAGGTGGCACAATGGTGTAATCACTTTATAAATCTTTATGGCACCAGAGATCGAACATTCACTACAAGAGAACATTAGTTTATGAACCATATTTCACAACGTTTTTGGAACGTTGTAAAATAGGGAGGTATTTGCAACTTCTATACGACGTTTAGAAAAAACGTCGTAAATGAGTTGTAAACGTACAACGAAAATTTACGTTGTAAACAAGTCGGTATTTTACGACTTCTTAACAACGTTTTCCCATTGCTTCAACAATTCGTTGTGAATTAGTCCCTAAGTTGCAACTCTTTTACGACCTCTATAATTTACATCGAATCAACATCGATTGTCAAAGTACGTATACACGTTTTTCTTGTTACGTAAAAGGTTTAAATAAAATTTAAACTTGGAGTTGTACAGGTGTTGGTAAATTTAAAATTACGTTGTTAAAACGTCACTACTTTACAACTCTTTTACGACTAAACTGTTTACAACTACTTAAGGACGTAATTTCAAATTAGATATTTATGGTTAGGTACATGTGTTGTAATTTACTCGTAATTTGCGAGAAGTTGTAAAATCATCGTTAATTTTTTGCCTATATAAGGAGGAAGGCTCTCTTCATTAATCACAACATCAAAAAACAAAAAAAAGAAACATGGTAGAGGAGGAAAAAAAAACGGTTTTGGGGAAAAATCCCAAAAATGTCTTTCGGTGGAGATATTTTCGAGCAACGGAAGTGGATGTATATGCATAGAGATGCTGCCGGAATCGTGACAAAGGAGTTTATGAATGGGGCAGAAATATTCATGCACCAGGTTAGTCAAACCGAAATCATGGTTGAATCGGGTAAGATGTTCTGTCCTTGTCGGAAATGCAAAAATACGAAATTCGCCCGAGTAGAAACTGTTTGGAATCATATATTAAATAGAGGGTTTACACCGCATTATTACATTTGGTTTCACCATGGGGAAGGTGACAGCGGTCAGGGGAATGACGAAGCAAGTAGTAGTAATTTTAGGAATGTTGATGCTAATATAGGTGAATCAAGTAATTTGCATGATGTTGGTTATGAGAATGAGATTCATGGGGTTGTAGAGCATGATAGGATGCAAGAAATGGTCACAGACGCATTTCAGGAAACTAATACTGATCAACCTATAGTTGCCGAGGCACCCAATTTAGATGCAAAAAGGTTTTATGACATGCTAGATGCTGCAAACCAGCCTCTCTACGAGGGGTGTAGAGAAGGTCTGTCAAAATTATCATTGGCAGCTAGGATGATGAATATTAAAACAGAATGTAATTCATCTCAGTCATGCAAGAATATGTGGACTGACTTGCTCAAAGAATTTGCCAGAAGACAATGTGTGTGCTGAATCATATTATGAGACGCAGAAATTGGTCTATGGTCTTGGGTTGCCGTGTGAAACCATTGATGTCTGTATAGATAATTGTATGATCTACTGGAAAGATGATGATGTGTTACAAGAATGTCGGTTCTATAACAAGCCAAGATATAAGGCACAAGGGAGTGGGCGTAAGAAGGTTCCGTATCAACGGATGTGGTATTTGCCAATAATTGATAGATTGAAGAGGCTATATCAGTCGGAGAGGACAGCAGCTGCGATGAGATGGCATGCAGAGTATTCAGAGACAGAAGGCGAGATTAATCATCCCTCAGATGCAAAGGCGTGAAAACATTTTAATACGGTACACAAAGATTTTGCTTATCTTGCTCTATGCACCGATGATTTTAGTCCGTTTGGAATGTCTGGTAGACAATATTCTTTGTGGCCAGTAATCCTCACGACTTATAACCTTCCTCCGGGAATGTGCATGGAAAAAGAATTTTTATTCCTAAGTATACTTGTTCCTGGTCCTAATCATCCGAAACGGTCTCTTGGTGTGTTTTTGCAACCTTTGATTAATGAGCTGAAACAGTTATGGACGCATGGGGTTCGAGCATATGATTGTTCTGCCCAAAAAAATTTTACGATGAAGGTGGTGCTTATGTGGACGATAAGTGACTTCCCTGCGTACGGAATGTTATCTGGTTGGACAACACATGGGAGATTGGCTTGCGCATATTGCCTTGGGAGAACAGATGCATTCCAACTGAAGCATGGTAGGAAGACGTCTTGGTTTGATTGTCATCGTCGATTTCTACCAATTAACCATCCTTACCGAAGGAACACGACTCTATTCAGGAGTAAAGTTAAGGTAAAGGATCCCCCACCATTGTATCTATCAGGAGAGGAGATCGAAGCAAATATGGATTATTATGGGGCTTTGGCTACTGCTCCTCGAGGGGGTAATTGGCACGTTCCTAATAATATGTCGGATTATTACGGACGACATTATAATTGGCATAAGAAGAGTATATTTTGGGAGCTGCCATATTGGAAAGATTTGTTGATTCGACATAATTTGGATGTGATGCACATCGAGAAGAATTTTTTTGAGAATATCATGCATACGATTTTGAAAGTGGCTGGTAGGACAAAAGATAACAGAAATTCACGTTTAGACTTACCAGCTATTTGTTCGAGGAGTGAGTTGCATATCAAAAGTGACGGTAAAATTCCAGTTCCGATATTTAGGTTGTCATCTGAGGCAAAAACGACATTATTCAATTGGGTGTCATCAGAGGTGAAGTTTCCTGATGGGTATGTTTCAAATCTCTCAAGATGTGTTGAGCAAGGACAAAAGTTTACATGGATGAAAAGTCATGATTGTCATGTGTTCATGCAACAACTACTACCCTTTGCTTTGGCGGAGTTGCTTCCAAAAAATGTATATGAAGCACTTGCAGGTATTTGTTTAACATACTATAGTAATGAATATAAACATATGTATATAACTCTTATATTGTAGGTATTGGAGCTTTTTTTAGAGATTTGAGTGCACGGATAATCACAATAGAAGGTTTGGAACAACATTCAACAAATATACCGCTATTGTTGTGCAACTTAGAGAAGATTTTCCCTCCATCGTTCTTCGATGTTATGGAACATCTGTCAGTGCACCTTCCTCACGAAGCACTCCTAGCAGGACCTGTTCATTTTCGATGGATGTACCCATTTGAACGTTTTATGAAAACGCTTAAGGGCAAAGCAAAGAACCTGTCAAAAGTCGAAGGGTCAATCGTTGCTGGTAGCCTCACAGAAGAAACGTAGCATTTCACATCGTACTACTTTGCACCCACCGTTCACACACGGAAAAGAGCACCTAGGAGATATGATGACGGTGGTGTCGCCCAAACTTATGCAGTAGAGGGAGTTCCTGATATTTTTTCCCCAATTGGACGTCTCAGTGGAAAATTAAAAGAAGTTTGGTGGAGTAGTCCCAAAGACCGCCACGCGGCACACACATATATACTTCTGAATTGCACTGAAGTGCTTCCGTTTGAAAGGTATATATATATATATATATATGTATTGTATATAGTTAATGAAATGTGTATTACTTTAAATTAACATATTTTTATATACATGTGTAGTTTATTTGTTAGTCAGGTAAAAGAAACTATTGAAGGAATTTCAGATACAGAAGTACTTAAGCGGAAAGATATGCACTTCGCATTATGGTTGAAGGGCCAAGTAAGAGTGACTAATTTTAAATTAACATATTTCTAATTACGTTGTGATTAATTTTAAATTGTGTATACAAGTTGACTATGATGATCCATACTACCCACCATGGTTTCATGATTTGATACAAGGTCTTGTTGCTAAGATAACAACAACACCCATGTATTTCACCAGAGGATACACATTTCACACCTTTGAGTACGGTGTAAGGCGTGCAACGGCAAATTGGGGAGTATGTGTGAAAGGTGAAACCGATTTCTATGGGGTTTTGCAAGAGATTATCGAGGTGGAATTTGTGGGATTAGTTGGGTTACGAACTGAGCTATTCAAATGTGACTGGTTTGATCCCGTAATCAACAGAGGTGTCCGTTACAACAAATTTGGAGTTGTGGACGTGAATGGGAGGAGAAGATACAACAAATTTGAGCCTTTCGTCTTAGCATCGCAAGCAGAGCAAGTTAGCTTCATTCCATATCCAAGGATCAATGAGTCAGGCATCAATTGGTTAGCTACAGTGAAGATCACACCTCGTGGGCGAATTATTGGATATGGTGATTTACCGTTGCAGGAAGAATCATGTTCAGCTATACAAGTGCCAGAGCAAGCTACAGAGCTAGTGATTTTTATCGATCCGGAAAACCGAGAGTATGAGGATCTCCCTGAAGAAGACGTTGACGATGAGGAGCGTGACGAGTTTGCAGAAAGTGATAATCCAAGTAGTGGAAATGGTAGTAACAGTGAAGAATCTAATTAACACTACGGTTTATACCGTATGAACAATTAATGTATTGTTGCAGGATTATCATGTATTTTACGTTATGTCAATCTTTTATAAATCATTTAAATTTAGTAAATTCATAAATCATTTAAAGTTTAATAAAACTAAGTTTTACATATCAATCAAAATTTTATCAATCTAAGATCTATAAATAAATTTACAATTCCGCAAAACACTTAGGAAAAACACTTAGAAAAAAATAATCAAAAAACGTTGTAAGGACGTTGGCAACTAGCAACATATTTACGACGTTTTGGTTCACCAACGTCTTTACGACATTTTTTGATTTTTTTCTTTACTTTTTAACATTTGTAAATTTTGTATAATTTAAATCATACTCTTATAATTATACAAGAGTATGATTTAAATTATAAGAGTATGATTTAATTTATACAAAATTTACAAATGAGAAAAATTAAAAAAAAAAAAAAAAAAACAGAACGTCGTAAAGACGTTGGCGACCAGAAACGTCGTAAGGACGTTGGCAACTAGCAACGTCTTTACGACGTTTTGGTTCGCCAACGTCTTTACGACGTTCTATTTTTTTTTACTTTTTAACATTTGTAAAATTTGTATAATTTAAATCATACTCTTATAATTTAAATCATACTCTTGTATAATTATAAGAGTATGATTTAAATTATAAGAGTGTGATTTAAATTATAAGAGTGTGATTTATATTATACAAAATTTACAAATGAGAAAAATTAAAAAAAAAAAACAGAACGTCGTAAAGACGTTGGCGAACCAAAACGTCGTAAAGACGTTGCTAGTTGCCAACGACCTTACAACGTTTCTTTGATTTGCGTAACGGGTATTTGAATTAAACATAGCGTCTCAATGAATTGCACCGTAGTGGTACATTGAATCAACATTTGCCAACTTCTTTACATCGAAAACGTTGTAAATTTGTCCCTAAATTTACAACTCTTTCACAACATTTCATGGATTCCCAACTCGTTTACAACTCCACCTTTTCCCTATAAATACATCACCAATTTTGCAACATTATTCCATCATTCTCCATTCCACATTCTCTCTCTAAGGTATCCCTCTCTCCCTTCTCTCTACAATTTTCTTTTTTTGTTGCAAATTTAGGATTTAAAATTATGTAGGTTGTTTAGAAATGATGTAGTAGGTACGGAATTTAGAATTTAGGGTTTATATATTATTTAGTAGTATCCAACGTCTAATTTACGAAACATCATTTTGTAGGTACAAATTATGGCACCCCGGAAGCATACACGCTGTGTCCACTACAGTGACATACTGCACGGCACCGCATCATCTTCTACTTCCTCGGTTGTGCCAGAGACGCAGTCGCAGTCACATCATCAGAGTCATACACCCCCGAATACTTCCCCAGCACCAGAAGTGGCCGTAGATCCCCCTCCAACGAATGCTGCGGTCCATCCAGACCTCTTGGTGCCGCCTGATGCACCTTACGCGCAGTACCGGGTTGAGGATATTCTCGTGGCACCAAACCGCGAGAATTTTCCGCATCTACACGTCGATCGTCTAACTGGAACCTATTGGTACATATTTAGTTTAATTTACATACTAAATTTAAGCATTTATAATTAAATAGCTAATAAAATATATTAAAAAAATTTCAGGTTCGGTATTGATAGCAAAGTGGGACGTAGCATCACAGAATGCATCAAAACCTATTGCGTAGAGGCGACTCCAAATTGGAAATCAACACCCCATTACATTCGCATAACGTGGTTCAAGATTTTTGCGGTAATTTTTTTTTTCATTAATTTTTATTATTCAACATACTATAATATATATTAAATATTAATTAATTATTAAAACTACTAGCAAAGTTGGAATTAAGACATCTCTATCAACGAGACAGTCCGACATGAGTTCAACCGCAAAGCCATGAAGCGGCTTATTAACACAGTCTCGGACTGGAAAACCGAGTGGGAGGTGAAGGGAGATGCCGGGAAACCCACATTCATGACCAACGCTTGTTGGGATGAACTGAAGAATTACTGGGTAGACCCTGTAGCTGTGAGGAGAGCTGCTCAGTGTTCCGCCTCCCGGAAGACGATTGGGCCCGAAGGCTTACCCGTCGCAATGCCGCACACTACAGGCCAAATGCCTTTTGGCGGAGTGGCAATACAAATCGTAAGTATTTTTTAAAATAATTTTTTTCATTTATAATATTTATTAACATAAATTAATATTTAATTAAAAATTGAATTTTATTAGGCGGAAAAAAATCGACAGATTCCTACGCTTCCAGAACTCTATGCCGCAACACATAAGAAGAAATCTGGCGTCTTCGTCAATCCACGTTGTGAGCTGCTTCATAGCCAGGTTGAAGCTGCGGTTCAGGAGTGTCAAATGCAGCTTTCCCAAGAATCCACCGAAGGTACTCCTGTCGAATTGAGTGCTCCGGAGATCAACGCAATTTATAAGTAGGTATTAAATTAAATACTTTAATTTAAATAATATTTTTTCCCTGACAAATCTTTTTTGTAGATCGCTCCAACTAAAAAGGGACGGATTATTGGCATAGGATCCGCCCAAGATGTCTAGAGAGTCATTTCTAACTGGATTGGCGAAAACTCACTCCGTACTCAGTTGAAAGAATCTCGTGCGGAAATTGCTTCGCTAAAGCAAACGACGGATGAGAAATTCGCAGCCATGGAATCCATGATGGATATTTTGGTTGCGGGCAATCCACATGCATCTGCGGCTTTGGAGCTTAGACGTCGCAACCTCGGGATTAGGCCTACGGAGAATGTCGAGGTCGATTTGAACGAGCGGGTAGCTGAAGATCAGGACGACCGTAGCTCTGACATGTTCGACGAATTACTTCGTTAAATATTTTGTAATTTGTAATAAAATTTTGTAAAAACATTTTAATTATATATTTTATATTATAATTTTATTTTAACCATTTCATATTTTTATTTTAAATACAAAAAAAATTAAATTTCACAATTTTAATAAAAAAATACATAATAAATTTTAGTCCCTAAGTAGTTGTAAATTATTTCGTCTTTAAATAGTTGTAAACACTTTTCGTCTTTAAGTAGTTGTAACAATTTCATCTTTAAGTAGTTGTAAAATTTTCGTCTTTACTTAGTTGTAAAGATTTCGACTTTAAAACGTTGTAAAAAAATCGACTGTAATTAGTTGTAAACTAAACGTTGTAAGGACGTTGCTAAGTTTACAATCAACTTACAACGTATATATTGGCATCGAGTTTACAACGTACTACTACATTTACGACATTTTTACAACTCCCATTTTACGATGTTTTAACAACATTTTTATTGCGTTGTTAACTTTTATAACATTTTTACTACGTTTTATACCTTACGACGTGCAAGACACGACGTTTCACGTGGCGTCCCTAATACGTTGTAAAAGTCCTTTACAACGCTTTAGGGACGAAAATGGGAGTTGTAAAACTCATGTTCTCTTGTAGTGATTAGATTAGGGACCAAATTTTACAACGTTTTTGGGACGTTGTAAAATTGGGAGGTGTTTACAATTCCCTTACGACGTTTTGAGATTTCGTTGTAAAGGACTTGTAAAGAGACAACAAAAATTTTCGTTGTAAACAAGTTGGTAATCTACGACTCCTTCACAACGCTTTCCCATTTCTAAAACAATTCGTTGTTAATTAGTCCCTAAGTTGCAACTCTTTTACGACCTCTATATTTTACATCGAATTAACTTCAAATGTCAAAGTAGGTAAACACGTTTTTCTTGTTACGTAAAAGGTTTTTAAAAAAATTTAATTTATGTTGTAAAGGCGTTGCTAAATTTAAAATTTTGTTGTTAAAACGTCTCTACTTTACAACTCTTTTACGACTAAGTAGTTTACAAATATTTAAGGACGTAATTTCGAATTAGATATTTATGGTTAGGTACAGCGGTCAGGGGAATGACGAAGCAAGTAGTAGTAATTTTAGGAATGTTGATGCTAATATAGGTGAATCAAGTAATTTGCATGATGTTGGTTATCAGAATGAGATTCATGGGGTTGTAGAGCATGATAGGATGCATGAAATGGTCATAGATGCATTTCATGAAACTAATACTGATCAACCTATAGTTGCTGAGGCACCCAATTTAGATGCAAAAAGGTTTTTTGACATGCTAGATGCTGCAAACCAGCCTCTCTATGAGGGGTGTAGAGAAGGTCTGTCTAAATTATCATTGGCAGCTAGGATGATGAATAATAAAACAGAATGTAATTCATCTCACTCATGCATGAATATGTGGACTGACTTGCTCAAAGAGTATTTGCCATAAGACAATGTGTGTGCTGAATCATATTATGAGACGCAGAAATTGGTCTATGGTCTTGGGTTGCCGTGTGAAACCATTGATGTCTGTATAGATAATTGTATGATCTACTGGAAAGATGATGATGTGTTACAAGAATGTTGACAAGCCAAGATATAAGGCACAAGGAAGTGGGCGTAAGAAGGTTCCGAATCAACGGATGTGGTATTTGCCAATAACTGATAGATTGAAGAGGTTATATCAGTGGGAGAGGACAGCAGCTGCGATGAGATGGCATGCAGAGCATTCACAGACACAAGGAGAGATCAATCATCCTTCAGATGCAAAGGCGTGGAAACATTTTGATACGGTACACAAAGATTTTGCTAGGAATATTAGGAATGTTTATCTTGCTCTATGCACCGATGGTTTTAGTCCGTTTGGAATGTCTGGTAGACAATATTCTTTGTGGCCAGTAATCCTCACGCCTTATAACCTTCCTCCGGGAATGTGCATGGAAAAAGAATTTTTATTCCTAAGTATACTTGTTCCTGGTCCTAATCATCTGAAACGGTCTCTTGACGTGTTTTTACAACCTTTGATTCATGAGCTGAAACAGTTATTGACGCGCGGGGTTCGAGCATATGATTGTTCTGTCCAAAAAAAAATTACGATGAAGGCGGTGCTTATGTTGACGATAAGTGACTTCTATGCCTACGGAATGTTATCTGGTTGGACAACACATGTGAGATTGGCTTGCCCATATTGCCTTGGGAGAACGTGCATACGATTTTGAACGTGGCTGGTAGGACAAAGGATAACAGGAATTCACGTTTAGAATTACCAGCTATTTGTCCAAGGAGTAAGTTGCATATCAAAAGTCAAAATTCAAGGAGTAAGTTTTCTGATGGGTATGTATCAAATCTCTCAAGATGTGTTGAGCAAGGGCAAAAGTTTACAGGGATGAAAAGTCATGATTGTCATGTGTTCATGCAACGACTACTACCCTTTCCTTTGGCGGAGTTGCTTCCAAACAATGTATATAAAGCACTTGTAGGTATTTGTTTAACATACTATAGTAATGAATATAAACATATGTATATAACTCTTATATTGTAGGTATTGGAGATTTTTTTAAAGATTTGAGTGCACGGACAATCACAGTAGAAGGTTTGGAACAACTTTTAACAAATATACCGCTACTGTTGTGCAACTTAGAGAAGATTTTTCCTCCTTCGTTCTTCGATGTTATGGAACATCTGCCAGTGCACCTTCCTCACGAAGCACTCCTAGCAGGACCTGTTCATTTTCGATGGATGTACCCATTTGAACGTTTTATGAAAACGCTTAAGGGCAAAGCAAAGAACCTGTCAAAAGTCGAAGGGTCAATCGTTGCTGGTAGCCTGACAGAAGAACAGTCGCATTTCACATCGTACTACTTATTTCCCAACTTGTTTACGACGTTTTGTGCAACGCATGAATAATTTATATCATTTGTAATATTTATATAATTATAAGATTTATATGATTTATACTATTATATCATATTTGCAATATGGTTTATTTGGTTTATATGGTTGATATGATTTATATAATTTATAATATTTTATAAGATTCATATGATTTATATGATGTATAAAACACTTAGGAAAAAAATAATATCATAAATACGTCGTAAAGACGTTGGGGAATAAAATCGTCGTAAAGACGTTGTTAGATGCCAACGTCTTTACGACGTTTTTAATCCACAACGTCTTTACAACGTTTATAAATATTATAAATTATTATAAATTATGTAAATATTATAAATGATTAAATTATATAATTTATATAAACCATATATAATTTATAAATCTTATAATTTATAAATCGTATAAATTATTATAAATGGTAATAAATATTACAAATGATATAAATTATTGATGTATTGCACAAAACGTTGTAAAGACGTTGGCAACTAACAACGTCTTTACGATGTTTTTAGTCCCCAACGTCTTTACGACGTTTTGTTCTATACTATTACGGTCCTTTGAATTCACCATAACGTCTCAATGAATTGTACTGTAACGGTACATTGAATCCACATTTGCCAACGTCTTTACATCGAATACGTTGTAAATTCGACCCTAACTTTACAACTCTTTTACGACGTAACATGAATTCCCAACCCTTTTACAATCTCTCTCTAAGGTATCCCTCTCTCCCTTCTCTCTACAATTTTTTTTTTGGCAAATTTAGGATTTAAAATTATGTAGGTTGTTTAGAAATGATGTAGTAGATACGGAATTTAGAATTTAGGTTTTATATATTATTTAGTAGTATCCAATGTATAATTTACGGAACATCCTTTTGTAGGTACAAATTATGGCACCCCATAAGCATACACGCCGTGTCCATTACAGTGACATGCTGCATGGCACCGCATCGTCTTTTACTTCCTCGGCTGTGCCAGAGACACAGTCGCAGTCACATGTCAGAGTCATGCACCACCGCATACTTCCCCAGCACCTTTGGAACAACTTTTTTTTATTCAACATTCTATAATATATAATAAATATTAATTAATTACTTTAACTACTAGCAACGTTGGAATTGGGACGTCTCTATCAATGAAACTGTCTGACATGAGTTCAACCGCAAAGCCATGAAGCGGCATATTAACACAGTCTCAGACTGGAAAATCGAGTGGGAGGTGAAGGGAGATGCCGGGAAACCCACATTCATGACCAACGCTTGTTGGGATGGACTGAAGATTTACTAGGTAGACCCTGCAGCTGTGAGGAGAGTTGCTCAGTGTTCCGCCTCCCGGAAGATGATTGATCCCGACGGCTTACCAGTCGCAATACCGCATACTGCGGGCCAAATGCCTTTTGGCAGAGTGGCAATACAAATCGTAAGTATTTTTTAAAATAAATTTTTTCATTTATAATATTTATTAACATAAATTAATAGTTAATTTAAAATTTATTTTATTAGGCGGAAAGAACTGGACAGATTCCTACGCTTCCAGAATTGTATGCCGCAACCCATAAGAAGAAATTTGGCGTCTTCATCGATCCACGGTGTGAGCTGCTGCACAGCCAGGTTGAAGCTGCAGTTTAGGAGCGTCAAACGCAGCTTTCCTAGGAATCCATCGACGGTACTCCTGTCGAATTGAGTGCTCCTGAGATCAACGCGATTTATAAGCAGATATTAAATTAAGTAATTTAATTTAAATAATATTTTTTTCCTAACAAATTTTTTTTGTAGATCGCTCCAACAAAAAAAGGACGGATTATTGGCATAGGATCCGCCCAAGATGTCCAGAGAATCACTTCACTCCATACTCAGTTGCAGCAATCTCGTGCGGAAATTGCTTCACTAAAGCAAACGACGATGAGAAATTCGCAGCCATGGAATCCATGATGGATATTTTGGTTGCAAGCAATCCACATGCATCTGCGGCTTTGGAGCTTAGACGTCGGAACCTCGGGATTAGGCCTACGGAGAATATCGAGGTCGATTTGAACGAGCGAGTGACTGAAGATCAGGACGACCGTAGCTCTGACATGTTCGACGAATTACTCCGTTAAATATTTTGTAATTTGTAATTAAATTTTGTAAGAACATTTTAATTTTATATTTTAGTTTTATATTATAATTTTAATTTATTCATGTCATATTTTTATTTAAATACAAAAAATTAAATTTCACAATTTTAATAAAAAATAAATAACAAATTTTAGTCCCTAAATCGATGTAAAATATTCGTCTTTAAGTAGTTGTAAATAGTTTCGTCTTTAAATAGTTTTATAATTTTCGTCTTTAAGTAGTTGTAAATAATTTTGTCTTTAAATAGTTATAATATTTTCGTCTTTAGTTAGTTGTAAAGTTTTCGACTTTAATACGTTGTAACACATTTCGACTTTAATACGTTGTAAAACATTTCGACTCTACTTAGTTGTAAACTATACGTTGTAAGTTACTTGCTAAGTTTATAACCAACTTACAACGTATAGTTTGCCATCGAGTTTACAACGTCCTCTTAATGTTACGACGTTTTTACAACGTCTATTTTACGATGTTTTAACTATGTTAATATTGCATTGTTAACTTTTACAACGTTTTTATAACGTTTTATGGCTTACGACGTGCAAAACATGACGAACCACGTGGCGTCTCTAATGCGTTGTAAAAGGCCTTTACAACGCATTAGGAACGAAAATGAGAGTTGTAAGAGTCATATTCTCTTGTAGTGCCCCTACCTGCAGTAATAGGAGTGAGATTTAAAAACAAGTAATTGAAAAGAAAAAAAATGTACACACAATTAAAAAGTAGTGAGTTCATAACTATATTTACGTAAGAGAATTTATATATTCCGTTTCAAAGTTTAAATTTTGTTATAAATATCTCTAATTTAATATAGCAAAGAAAAAAACTATGAATGGCTTTATTTCACTGAACGTATAAAAAATGCGAAAAAACAAATTTCTCTAAAGTAGAATTATTCATTTTATGAGATAATTATAGCCCAAATACTAATACATACAATGAAAACAACTAATGGGCCATATGTTCAATGACATCAGAAGGCCTTGTAGTTTGCTGGCTTCACTTATAAAACGGCATGTAGTTTATATCACAAACAAGAAAATGCAATCCGCCGCTTTTTCACAGTGAAACGGCACACAGTTGATGTATAAAAAGTGTAAACAGTAAACCATTGAATCCTGAGATAAGCTTGAAAGATGACAGATATACATGAGCAAATCTCACGCATGTTTTTACACGAGATTCCGCCATGGATGTCGCTTCTGCTCGGAGCATCTCTTTACGTCCTCCATGTATGGTTCTATATGATATTTTATAGCTTAATTTTGAATATAATAACTTCTATTTTCTTCGCGATAACTGTTTATTCTTAATTATGTTCTTAGATTGTGGAAGACCGATTTGCAGTTCATCACAGTCATCGTTGATTCGGGTAAATTTTCCGTTGTTAACTATCTATTTTGTTTTCTTTTGGATTGTACTCTTTGGATTATGAGAAAATGATCGAAATTAAAAGGTAATCTGCAATGAAGCTTAATTAGGATTTTACGTTGGTGATGTTTTTTCTGTTTAATCCAAAAGGTGAAGTGAACTAGGAAGCTTTTAGTGTTCTTTCATTGTCAATTCTGAACAAAAAGTAAACTGCTTCTCTTATGATTTTGGTGTGGATTTGAAAAATTAACATTAGTTGACAAAAAAAGTTTGAAACATGAAGCTCTTGTTCTGTCTCCAAATTGTTCTTAGTTTATGAAATTATTGGAGATGCAGATTTCCAGGGACAAAGTATGTGGCGTTGGTCGTATTTCGAATGTCATGGCAAGTTGTAGTACTTCCCTTCATGGTAAATCAATCAAATTATTCTGATAAAATGTCGAATTGACCTTTTGATTATCTGCATGCTCTTCAATTGAAAACTCTAGTCATGTTAATCTCTTGATGTGGTTCTGTTGCTGATATCTTTTCAATTACTCTTTGTTAAATATAAATACTTGTGAATTCTATATTCTACACACTCATTTTGGTTCTGAGATCTTATTGAGTTCTTTATCCACTTTCTTTTCTTTTTTTGGTATGAGATGAATCTCTTGAATCATAATTTTCTTTACCTTCCATGTTTCTTTTTTAGCTATTCCAAGTGGGAAGTTTCTGGGCGAAACAATACATACTGGCATTCAATGCTCTAACCACTCTTTAAGATGGAATCCTTACAAATTTCATGATAAGAAATCACATAGATTAAGTGAAATAGCAAGGACTGTCACTGTGAGATCAGATTCTTCAGGAGCTGCAACTCCTGAATTTTCATATCCGGAACCAGGTTTTTTTGGCTAAACCTTTGGGAACATTTATGACCTGTTTTACTAGATTACAATCTTTTGCTCTTTTTATTTCTTTATTTATTTATTCTTTATCTGTATCTATAGACAATCCTTTCTTGTTCTTTCCACTTTGAAGTGCAGAGATTAAGTTGAGCTCAAGACTCAGAGGGATATGTTTTTGTGTTGTTGCTGCCATTTCAGCCATTTTTCTCATTGTCCTGATGATCATTGGGCATCCGTTTGTCCTTCTCTTCGATCCCTATAGAAGAAAATTCCAGCACTTCATTGCTAAAATTTGGGCTTCCATAAGCATTTATCCGTTTTACAAAATCGACATAGAGGGTTTGGAGAATCTGCCATCATCAGACACTCCAGCTGTATATGTTTCAAACCACCAAAGTTTCCTGGATATCTACACACTTCTCAGTCTTGGACAAAGCTACAAGTTCATCAGCAAGACAGGGATATTCGTAATTCCCATTATTGGTTGGGCCATGTCCATGATGGGTGTTGTTCCCTTGAAGCGGATGGACCCCAGAAGCCAATTAGTATGTTACTCCCGCACTTCTTAACTTTTTGTCTTCAAAAACTCTGCAAGTGTTGGTCAAGCAGATGGAGACTCTTTTAACTCTTCTTCAATTGATAGGATTGCTTAAAACGCTGCATTGAACTCGTAAAGAAGGGAGCATCTGTCTTTTTCTTCCCAGAAGGAACACGGAGTAAGGATGGTCAGATAGGTCCTTTCAAGGTAAACGCGATATCAAAATTCTCGATCATGTTTTGGTCTCTGTGTTAGCACGGAGTAGTAACATAAGAGGCTCTGATATTATAGAAAGGCGCATTTACGGTGGCTGCTAAGACCGGAGTTCCAGTAGTTCCAATAACGCTGATGGGAACAGGCAAAATCATGCCAACAGGTAGTGAAGGTATACTGAACCATGGGAGTGTGAAAGTTATCATCCATAAGCCAATACAGGGAAGCAAAGCAGATGTTCTTTGCAACGAGGCCAGAAACAAGATTGCAGAACATATGGATCTCTTAAGCTGATCTCAGACTTTATAAGAAGCTATCAGTTTTACATGTGAGAAAAACAATATATGTTGAGATTATTGATAGTCAAAATTCAGATTCTCCATTGAAGAGATTTAAAAGAAAATGGTATTATTTGCTTAAGAGTTAAAAAGGTAAGACACATGAGGCAGAGAGTCTGAAGAACTTGGAATGGCTTCTCTGAGGTTTACTTGGTTTCGCTTTCTTGTAATCCAAGGTGAAAAATCTCATAAGGGTTTTTCTTTTGTTATGAACTTATTGGTCTGATTCTTGCACATATTTATCTTCTCAGTAGTTTTGTAAATTATCTATCAATTAACAGTTGATTATTGATAAGGATTTTATTAAACTGCCGAAGCAAATAACAATTGATTTTTCTGACATGTATGTATCGATATTTTTATTTTTCATCAAATTTAGAAATCTTAAATTATTAAGGTGAGAAAAATGAATGCAAGACGTGGACCAGAAAGATCGGGTGGATCCGACCCGACCCGACCCGGACGGCAAGGAGACAACTTTCAGTTTCTTTCTTCGTCTTATATCAATTTTTTCATGTCTGTAAAGACTTCGTCTCCTCCCACCATTCTTCACTTTCTTCATCGTGTTAGTCTCCGTCTGATTCGGCTTCGTAACTTCTCTCAAACGTCTTTCTTCTTCTTCTTTGATATCATCATCAAATTCTCTTCCAACTTATTTACCTCATTACTCTGTAAAGTGATATTGACTTCAATTGCTAAATTTTGATTGAAAGTTTTTCTCTTGCGCCATTTTTAATGCTGAAACTCTCTCCTTTGAAGCATTATGTGTTTTGTTTTTTTTCGTTTGTACCCACTCTGTTGTAGATGTTTTGATTTGAGGGATAAATGTGTCTCCTTTGAAATATTTCCGTCAACGTAGTCGTAGGATTCCTAAGTCAATGACAATGGATGATTTTTCTTAATCCATTAACTGATAAACGATTGAAATAAAATTCTGTAAACAAACAATCATAGTTGGCGGTAAAGTTATTTTGGTGTTTTGTTTATTGAACATTTGGATTTGGTGCTTTACATGATTTTGATCCATGAATTTGAAAAGTTGTCTTTTCTCTGAAAATATAGGTTGTGTGATTAATGAGTTGAGTCACAAGGAAAAAGCATGTTCGATTGTGGCAAAAAGGCTTCGAAATCACAAGTAATCAGTGGCCAACTCGAGAAGTTTGTTAGGTAACTATGTTTAAAGCATTCTCATTATTGTCAATGGTTGATCTAAAGTTTGTTCTTCTCCGAGTTGACTAATTTTTCTGACATTTAATATGATCATAAGATTCTCAGAAAGTGTTTAGCAAAAGGAAATTACAATAAAGGATTTCTTTAGTTCATTTTGTTCTTCACAGGTTGGATAGTATGGATTCGAGGTACTCGCAGACATCTGATGCAGGTCTAAACAGATGCACACTCAATTTACAAGGACCAACTCGTGCTTCTCAGGGAAACAATGCATCCTCTGGTTCCTTTAAGAAAGGATTTAGAAGAGGTTCCAAAGGGCTTTGGTCGATTGGAAGATCAATTGGTTTAGGGGTCTCACGTGCAGTTTTTCCAGAAGATCTTAAAGTATCAGAGAAGAAGATACTCGATCCACAAGACAAGTTTCTTTTGCTCTGCAACAAGCTCTTTGTTACTTCTTGCATTCTCGCTGTGTCTGTGGATCCACTCTTCTTGTATCTTCCATTTGTCAACGATGATAAGAACTGCATTGGTATAGACAGGAGATTGGCTATCATAGTAACAACCCTGCGGACAGTGATCGATGCATTTTACCTTTTTCACATGGTTCTCCAGTTTAGAACAGCTTTTGTAGCTCCTTCTTCTCGTGTTTTTGGGCGTGGTGAACTTGTGATTGAACCTGCACAGATAGCAAAACGTTATTTGCAGCAGTATTTCATCATTGATTTCCTTTCTGTGCTTCCACTTCCGCAGGTTAGAACATAGTTCCCTTCCAAAGTTTCCTGTTTTCCATTGTTTTTTGTTCTCAAACTTTGATGGCTTATTGTATTTACTTGTATATTTTTAGATTGTGGTTTGGAGATTTCTTTACACCTCTAAAGGTGCAAGTGTGCTTGCAACAAAGCAAGCTCTGCGATTTATCATTTTAATCCAATATATTCCAAGATTTGTTCGGATATATCCATTGAGCTCAGAGCTGAAGAGAACAGCTGGTGTTTTTGCTGAAACTGCTTGGGCTGGTGCAGCTTATTACTTGCTACTCTACATGCTCGCAAGTCATGTCAGTGTACTTACTATGTTTATTTTAACCTCTTCCTTTAATATACTTAAAAATAAACCATTCACAACTGTCTGTTATTGGACTAATTCAGATTGTTGGGGCTTTATGGTACTTACTGGCTTTAGAACGCAATAATGCATGCTGGAGTGGAGTTTGCCGTAATAGTAGCCTGAATTGTTCCAAAATATTCCTGTATTGTGGTAATGAAGATGAACCTGGTTATGCAGCTTGGTCTACCATCAAAAGTTCTGTTCTTCAGGCCAATTGCCCGGTTAATGTGACCGGTGATGATGATCCTCCTTTTAATTTCGGAATCTACTTAAGAGCCCTGTCCTCTGGTATTGTCTCATCTAATAGTTTTGTGTCTAAGTACTTCTTCTGTTTATGGTGGGGACTTCAGAATCTCAGGTACATTATTCTATAAGAATATGTCTTCTATAGTAATTATGAAAAGTCTCTCTTGCATTAGTAACCTCCCTGATGTCAAGTGCAGCACTCTTGGTCAAGGGCTTGAAACCAGCACTTACCCTGGAGAGGTTATATTCTCCATAGCACTTGCTATTGCTGGACTACTTCTCTTTGCTCTTCTCATTGGAAACATGCAGACTTATCTTCAATCTCTGACTATCCGTCTTGAAGAGATGAGAGTGAAAAGGCGTGATTCAGAACAGTGGATGCATCATCGAATGCTTCCACCAGACCTGCGTGAACGGGTCAGACGATATGACCAGTACAAATGGTTGGAGACACGTGGAGTGGATGAAGAGAATTTGGTTCAGAACCTCCCAAAGGATCTCAGAAGAGATATTAAACGTCATCTTTGTCTGGCTTTGGTTAGGAGGGTAAGTAAAATCTTATCTTAAGAGCCTCTTCCTCATCTTGATTCATAAACAAAACCATCATGTTTTTCCTTTTTAATGGAAAGGTTCCATTGTTTGAGAATATGGATGAGAGGCTGCTCGATGCAATCTGTGAGCGGTTGAAGCCATGTCTGTACACAGAGAAATCTTATTTGGTCCGGGAAGGAGACCCAGTTAATGAGATGCTCTTCATTATCCGTGGTCGGCTCGAGAGTGTGACTACTGATGGCGGGAGAAGCGGCTTCTTCAACCGCAGTTTGCTTAAAGAAGGAGATTTTTGTGGGGAAGAGCTTTTGACATGGGCACTTGATCCCAAATCCGGTTCCAACCTACCATCCTCCACTAGAACCGCAAAGGCTGTAACCGAAGTAGAGGCTTTCGCTTTGATAGCTGATGAGCTTAAATTCGTGGCTAGCCAGTTCAGGAGACTACACAGCAGGCAAGTTCAACACACATTCAGGTTTTACTCTCAACAATGGAGAACTTGGGCTGCTATTTTTATACAAGCTGCATGGCGTCGATACCTGAAGAAGAAGAAACTTGAGCAACTCAGGAAAGAAGAAGAAGAAGAAGAAGAAGAAGAAGAGGAAGAAGAAGGAGAAGGAGAAGGATCTGTTACAAGCATCAGAGCGACGTTCCTGGCGTCAAAGTTTGCTGCAAATGCACTTCGGAAAATTCAGAAGAAGCGTAGTGCAGAAATGTCTACTAAAGAACTTGTGAAATATCAGAAGCCTTCAGAGCCTGATTTCTCCGCTGATGATCCTTGTTGACCATATTTACAAAGTACAGATGTCTATGAAAGCTTATAAGTTATGTAACTCAGATTGAATTTGTTGTTTGATTTGTACTGCAACATTAAGAAAAGTAAAGATGATAATATGAATGATTATTCGAGATTGTTACAATTTATGTGTTTCTATCTGTTTGCTGAATAGAATATGTGAAAGATCGACCTTTCATAGTATCATCGATAGATGATATAGTTTGATAGAGCAAACTAAACTTGCTCGGATCGATCTTTCAGGAAGTCTTTGCAGAGCTTATGCCATAGACTCATGTCTGGTTGTGCAGTCTCCATCGTACTCTTTGCCTTATCCGCAAACTCTTGCTAAAAAAACCCAAAAAACAGATTGATGGCATTGCAATACTCGATAGAGTAAACAACTTAAGGTTGTGATCAGTCTCAAATGTCTATATAGCAAAACAGAGATCACTGAGAACAAGAACAAACCTCCACCAGTTTCATATTAAGGACGCGGTCAACAATCTCAAACAAAATCTCTTTGTTATACTCAGGATGCCCTTGGATACATAGTAAGTGGTCTTCAATTGAAAACATCTCGACCTGGCATACCTCAGAAGAAGCAAGAACTGTAGCAGACTTAGGGAGCTCCAATACTTCATCCTGATGGCATTTTATAATCGCTAAAGATGATGGGACTTCGTCTCCAAAGTAACTGCGTAGTTTTGCATTGTCTTTTGCTATGGTTATGCTTCTAAGTCCCATGTCTGGACCTAGACGAGCCCTTCCTATTTTCCCACCTTTGACTCTAGTAATGATCTAGTCAAAAGAACATAGAGAATTTCAGAACAAAGAACCATTCATCTTCGAATCAAAACAACCCATTATATGAATTTGCAGCAAGCAACATCAGTAGTTCGACAACAATCTCTTTATGCCAATGTTCAGAAAGATAATATACAATTTCACATATTGCATGACCAGTAAATGATTCAACAATGTCCAATCCTTTGACTCTATTTAAGATACTAAGATGCAGGGGTTCCATTTCAGCCTATTAACCAATATCTAGATCAATAATTAGATAAGAAAGTCTCGATTTTTGACTTGTGTATTCTCATCAGATGATCCCTGATACACAACTCTACTGAGCTAAATATGATTCCATTACTAAATATAAGATTTATCTGAGAAATGAAATGTCATATTCAGCTAATCATCAACCCCAAAATTACACATTCTAAACCCTAAGAATCACTAACCGATCAGATCCAAATCAGAAATTTTGAAAACTATTGCCAAAAAATTAAAAAATTTAGCAAAATTCAGTCATTAGAACCTGGTGACCGAAACAGATGCCGAGAACCTTCTTCTTCATCTCATCGAGTTTCTTACAAACAGAACAAAGCTTAACAATCCAATTAGCGTCTGCGAAAGCATCATGTGGACTACCACTGATAACAAACCCATCGTAGTTCTCTAGATCCTTCTCGTCGGGAAATTCACCGTCAATGACTCGGAATAGATCCCATTGCTCACCTTCATCAGCAAAAGTCGAAACGAAGACATTGAAGTAACCACCGTAAGTCTTCTTCACAAACTCAGAGTCACATGTTGATAAAAACAGAGCAAACCTCTTCTTCTTCAACTCCACCATCTTCTTAAAAGTGTTGTGTAAACTTCATTAGCTTAAGGTCTAAGATAAACTCTAAAAAGTTGTTTAGAGTTTAAGATAAGATCTAAGGAAAGATTTAGATAGATTTTATAAGTTGTTAAGATTTGTTTAGATAAGACTATCATAAGAAGTTGAAAGTCTATATATATGTAAAGTCTTTGAGTTGTAAAGACTTAGAAGATTGAGGAACAAGACAATTGTGTATTGATAAAGTTTTTAATACAAAGAAAGGTTCTAAGAAGTCTTTAGTCGATTTGATACACGTTCTTAGTCGGTTTGATACATAATTTTGGTATCAGAGCGAACCTGGTTGGTAGTTGACTTTGAGCTGTTAGACTTCGACAACAATGGGGGATGATGTGAAGCCTGCAAAGAGAGACTCTGTGCCCTCCTCTGTTCTTTGTCCGATGCTATCACCCACCAATTACACGGTTTGGGCGATGAAGATGAAGGTTGTTCTTCAAGTACATAAGGTATGGGAAACAATAGACATTGGTTCCATGATCGATGAGAAAAATTACTTGGCAACAGCACTTCTTTTCCAATCAATTCCTGAGAGTTTGATCTTACAAATTGGTGAACAAGATTCACCAAAAACGCTATGGGAATCGATCAAAGCAATGAACCTAGGAGCTGAAAGAGTCAGAGAAGCAAGGCTACAAACTCTAATGTCAGAATTCGATAGACTTCGAATGAAGGAGACAGAAAACATAGATGCATTCACAGGGAGGATGAAAGCAATAGCATCAAACTCAGCTGCTTTAGGTCAGACAATTGACGAGCCAAAGTTAGTCAAGAAGTTTCTCAATGCGTTACCGAGAAACAAGTTCATACACTTGACTGCCTCTTTAGAGCAAGTGCTGGACTTAAACAAAACAGGCTTTGAAGATATTGTAGGAAGATTAAAAGCATATGAAGAGAGAGTAAAGGAAGAAGAAGAAAGTGAGTCACACGAAAAACTTTTCTACTCAAGTTCACATAGCAGTAGAAGACAGACTTATGAAAAAGAAAAGAACCGCACCACGCAAAACAGAGAGAAAAAGGACCGATCCAACATCATATGTTTCAGGTGTGATAAAAGAGGACATTTTTCCTCAGTCTGTCCAGAGAGAAAGAAGAAACTAGAAGAGCTAAATAAGGTAGTAGAAAGACAAGGTGATTCAGAAACCGATGAAGGTGAAGAAACAGTTTTTATGCATGAGGTGATTCTTCTTAATGAAGAGAAAGTGTTTCCAGAGAAACTCATTGATGGAGACAAAGAAGATGGTGATTGGTACCTAGATAATGGGGCGAGCAATCACATGACAGGAGAAAAATCGTACTTCACCGAATTGAACACAAAGATTAAAGGTAAGGTAAGGTTTGGAGATGGTTCGAGTGTCAAGATAGAAGGAAAGGGCTCGATTATTTTCAAAACAAAGGTCGGATATCAACAGCTAATGTCGGATATCTACTATATTCCAAGTCTGAAAAATAGCATTTTGAGTTTAGGACAAGTCACAGAAGAAGGATGTGTAATCATTATGAAGAATGATTTACTCATCTTAAAGGATAAGAATGACAGAGTGCTTATGAAAATCAAAAGAACTTCCAACAGGTTATACAAAGTTAAGTTACAAATAGACAAACCTGCAAGTCTCTTGTCAAAAATCTGTGATGAGTCTCGGAAGTGGCATGCTCATCTTGGACATGTGAACTTCAAAACACTAAGAGACATGTCGGCTCTAGAGATGGTACGAGGTCTTCCTAAGATAAGCATTGACAAACAGATTTGTACATCATGCTTAGTAGGGAAGCAGTCACGTCATAAGTTTCCCAAAGCAAGCAGTTTCAGAGCGTCAAAAGTGTTTGAGTTACTACATGCTGATTTATGCGGTCCTATATCTCCAGCTACACCAGCTCTGAATAGGTACATTTTTGTCATAATAGATGACTGCACAAGATACATGTGGACCTTGTTACTAAAAGAAAAAGGAGAGGCGTTTTCAAAGTTCAAAGACTTCAACACCATGATTGAAAAGGAGTATGAAGGAAAGATTCTTATGCTAAGAACTGACAGAGGTGGAGAGTTTTTGTCAAGAGAATTTCGTGCTTACTGTGAGAAGAATGGAGTCAAGAGACAAATGACTGCACCATATTCACCACAGCAGAATGGTGTAGTGGAAAGACGAAACAGAACCTTGATGGAGATGACTCGGAGCATTCTTAAAGCCATGAATGTTCCAAATTATCTATGGGGAGAAGGAGTTAGACATGCTACCTATTTGATCAACCGAGTCACAACAAGATCACTGCAAAATCAAACACCCTATGAGAGATTTAAAGGGAGAAAACCAAGAGTTGATCACATACGAGTGTTTGGGTGTATTGCTTTTGCTAAGATCGAAGCAGCAGTTTTAAAGAAACTTGATGATCGCTCACAAACTTTGGTTCATCTTGGAATCGAACCAGGAACTAAGGCTTATAGACTTATCAATCCAAAGACCAAAAGAATAGTTATAAGTAGAGACGTTACCTTTGCTGAAAGCCAAGCTTGGAATTGGAAGGGAGAAGGCGAGAGTTCTGGTTCAAGTACTCAAATTTTCCAGTTACCTCGGGAAGAGTTGAAAGATCAAGATGATGAGGTAGCATCCGCGAACCAAAGTCTTGATGATGCAGAGAATGATGCAGACGAAACAACAACTGAAGTGCTTGATGATGCAGAGAATGGTACAGACGAAGCGGTAACAGAAGTAGCTGATGAAGCTTCACAACCATTAAGAAGGACTCAAAGACAGGTACACACTCCTTCGTATTTGAATGATTATGTTCTACTCATAAATGTTGAGTGTGAAAAGCTGCTGTTATCACTGAACAATGAACCATTAAGTTATGAGGAAGCAAAAGGTTCAGAGGAGTGGAACAAAGCTTGCATAGATGAGATTAAGTCCATAGAACAGAACAAAACATGGAAATTAATTGATAAACCTGTTGGAGCTAAAGTCATTGGTTTAAAGTGGATATTTAAACTTAAAAGGAATGCGGATGGGTCAGTCAACAAGCACAAAGCTCGTTTAGTTGCAAAAGGTTATGCTCAGCAAGCAGGAATCGATTTTGATGAAGTTTTTGCTCCTGTTGCACGTATAGAAACGATACGTCTACTCATGGGACTCTCAGCTTACAATGGTTGGGAAATCCACCATCTAGATGTGAAGACAGCTTTCTTGCACGGAGTTCTACTTGAAGATGTCTATGTTACACAGCCTGTTGGATTTGAAAAGAAGGGAGAAGAGTCTAAAGTTTTCAAATTATCCAAAGCACTCTATGGACTTCGCCAAGCACCTCGCTGTTGGAATACCAAGCTTGATGAGATTCTAAGGAGTCTTTTGTTCAAAAAGTGTGCAAATGAGAGCTCTGTTTATAGAAGAGAAGAAGGAACAAACTGCTTGATAGTTGCAATATATGTAGACGATCTCTTTGTGACTGGCAGCACGCAGAAACTCATTAGTGATTTCAAAGCCGAAATGTCAAGAAACTTTGAAATGTCTGATCTAGGGAAGCTGAGTTTCTACCTTGGAATAGAAGTGAATCAAAAGGAAGAAGGAATAGAGATTAAACAAGAAGCTTATGCCAAGAAGATACTGAAGGAGGCAGGACTTGAAGACTGCAACATGACTCATGTGCCAATGGAATTCGGACTAAAGCTAAGTAAAGATGATGAAGCTGATCCAGAGATAGATGCAACTGATTATCGAAGGAAAATTGGCTGCCTTAGATATCTACTTCATACAAGACCTGATCTAGCTTTCTCTGTAGGAATGTTAAGCCGTTATATGCATAAACCGCGTGAATCACATGGACGAACATTGAAACAGATTCTAAGGTACCTAAGTGGGACAGTGAGTTACGTATAAACTACAAGAAAGGAGGATCAAATTTACTTGTTGGTTACAGTGATAGTAGTCATAACGTGGACTTGGATGATGGCAGAAGCACTTCTGGTCACATCTTCTACTTTGGTGAAGCTCCGATCTCATGGTGTTCTCAAAAACAGAACACAGTTGCACTCTCCTCATGTGAAGCAGAGTTCATGGCTGCAACTGAGGCCACCAAACAAGCTCTATGGCTGCAAGAATTGCTAAGTGAGATAACAGCAAAAGAAAGCATGAGAATAGTAATTAAAATCGACAATAAATCTGCTTTGGAGTTGACAAGAAATCCAGTTTTCCATGGACGCAGCAAACACATCCACAAAAGGTACCATTTCATTCGAGAATGTATT
Organism: Lepidium sativum; assembly: GCA_023374145.1. Taxonomy (NCBI): domain Eukaryota; kingdom Viridiplantae; phylum Streptophyta; class Magnoliopsida; order Brassicales; family Brassicaceae; genus Lepidium; species Lepidium sativum. The sequence goes on along the minus strand of JAKUCM010004809.1, from coordinate 40,636 downwards.
AGCAATGGTCAGATTTCTGTTGAACATGTTCCAGGAGAAAGGCAATTAGCGGACATCCTGACAAAGGCATTAGCAAGAGTCAAGTTCAAGCAAATGAGAAGTCTCATTGGAGTTCAAGAGTTTAGTAAAAGAGAAATGAAGTTTAGAAGGGAGAATGTTGTGTAAACTTCATTAGCTTAAGGTCTAAGATAAACTCTAAAAAGTTGTTTAGAGTTTAAGATAAGATCTAAGGAAAGATTTAGATAGATTTTATAAGTTGTTAAGATTTGTTTAGATAAGACTATCATAAGAAGTTGAAAGTCTATATATATGTAAAGTCTTTGAGTTGTAAAGACTTAGAAGATTGAGGAACAAGACAATTGTGTATTGATAAAGTTTTTAATACAAAGAAAGGTTCTAAGAAGTCTTTAGTCGATTTGATACACGTTCTTAGTCGGTTTGATACATAAAAAAGATCACGGATTCAGAAGAAAAAGAGAGAATGAAAAAGAGAATACGATCAAAAAAGTCAAATACAGTACGTTGGAGAATCCCACATGGAGATTGTAGAGAAAACGTGATTGTGGGGTAAATAAGTCGAATTTCTTACATCGCATATTTTATCCCACATCGATAATAAACAATTTCCAACTAATTGAATACTTGTGTCCGAAAACTAATGGATATAGTTGAATAATTGTTATGTGAAACTAATACACATTTTTCGATCATCTCAAACATCATGCAAAGCATGTGCAAAGACTACCGGTTTGGTTCCATCTTCTTTATTGAACCATTAGCTTTCTCTACATATTTCTCCTGGAAAGTAACAATTATTTATTACATAGATCATAAACAATGGAGTTTAAGTGGGATTAAACTATTACTTTCCCATAGGTTGGGACATTAGACTAACAAACTTAATCAAAAGTCAAATTTAATTAAAGCAAGTCATAAAACAATTATCAAACTACATGAAAGTGGACCACAAACAAGTTAATTTTGTCTCAACCCAATCTAAACCAATAAAACCGGAAAATTTTGAACTAAACTTTACTTATGTTTAAATTATAGTAAAGAGTCAAAAGTTGCTTGGAACAATTAAGAAGTGAGCTGGTCATATTGTAATAAATGCATAATATTTTCTGATAAAGATCATATTACTAAGTTTTATATTGCAAACAATCAAAATGAGAATATGATTTATAAGTTTATATAATTTGGGGTTTATGTTAAATAATAAGCGTCCTTTGTTTTAAAATAACTTTTGTTTCTTATTTAATTTGTTTATTATGTATTAAACCACATACAGATGCCACGCAGAGATTAATAGGTTATACATTGCAGACAAGAATAGATCCATAAATGTTCCAATAAAACAAGAGAGTCACATTGATAATTTGTAGATTGGATATATTAGTTAGTGGGAACTCTGCCTTTAAGGAAGTTCTTGCAAACAGTCTCCCAATACTTCCTGTCTGCTCCTCTATTCTCCATTGATGCCTTAGCCGCATCCGCAAATTCTTTCTGCATTTATTCAGAATGAATGAGTAACGTTGACAAGAAAATAGATCCTACATCTTTGTTAGTTTATTCGATTCTGTAAGCAATTATACTATACAAGTATAGACAATGATGTTGTGGTCGGACTAAGTGCTTCTATGAGATGTACTAAATTGAGAAAGAAGGAGAGAGATAAAAACAAACCTTGATGAAGCCAAGACCAAGTACACGATCAATAATCTCGAAGAGAATCTCTTGTTATATTCAGGATGTCCTTGAATACAGAATAAATGATCCTCAATTGAGTACATTTCAACTTCGTAGTTTTTTGAATAAGCTAGAACTGTTGCAGATTCAGGCACTTCCAATACTTCGTCTTGGACATTTGATGATTGCAATGCTGTCTGGAATCTCGTTACCAAAGTAAGTTCCAGGCTTAATTGCTTCCTTTATGACAGTTATGTCGTTAAGTTTAAGTTCTGGTCCCTTCCTTGCTCTTCCAACTTTTCCTCCTCTTACTCTTGCTATGATCTAACCCAAAATCATTTTTTCTATTAGAATTTTCTTTCAAAATGGATTCAATCTAAAAAAGATGATTAAAGTACTAAAACTATAGGGGAGTATTGTAATAAATGGTTAAATGTCCACACCTTTCTAGAATTGAAAACCATGTAGTTCCATATATGAAAGTTTGGAGCGTGATATAATTTGAATTATTAATTAGATTTTGTCAATTCAACTGTTGACAAAATCTAGTGCTTACGATATCAGTTTCACTAAGAGGCAAAAGATTTATCTGCGTGTAATCTTGATTTGCTTAAATCTCAGTTAAGATGAAGTGGTCAAATTAAAACCAGTGATCTAATTTTATAATTGTCAATAAATGGATAGATAAAACTCAATCGATAACCCATTCTCAAAATTTCTAAAACGCTTATGGGAAAAAACACAATTGCCTAAATTGTATTCGGGTGGAGAAGGTAACAAAGGTGGCACTATTTGACGAAAGATGATCAAAATTAAACTGGTTTAATATGAAATGTTTCGTAGAAAGTAGAAGAGAGACAAATAAAAAAGTAGAAGATAAGAACCTGGTGACCAAAGCAGATGCCAAGAATTTTCTTCTTCTTCTCATCGATCTTCTTAACAAGATCGCAAAGCTTAAGGATCCAATCATGATTCTCAAAAGCATCATGAGAGCTTCCACTAATAACGAATCCATCATACTTATCAAGATCATTCTCATCAGGAAACTCACCTGCGACGACTCTGAAAGAGTCCCAATGTTCTCCTTCATCTCCAAATGTTGTGACAAACACGTTATGGTATCCTCCATAAGTTTTAATCACGAACTCTGAGTCTGGAGTTGCAAGAAACAAAGCGTACTTCTTCTGCTCCACCATTTTCTCTGGAGAAAGTAAAACACAGAGAGAAGACCGAGTAGGTGAGAGGATGATAAGGAGAGACTAAAGATAGAGGTAAAAAGCAATGAATAAGAAACACGTAAGTAGATGTATATTTATATGAGACTGGTTCTCGTCGACCTACCTACTGATTTTTAATTCTCCACGTTTTATTATTATAATTGCGTGTTTTATTTGTTTTATTTTTATTATTTTTAAGAATAAAAGTTAGAACGTAGAAACAGACACCGAACACCAACCGTTGTTGACCATATTCACATTGTTTGAATATGAGAAATTATTACATTGAATGTTGAGAACAACCAATTTTGTATTACATACTTTAGATTATGTGATTAAATTATTTGTATCGTTTCTAACTACTTGATTGCCTTCAAATATGGTTTTAAAGTACTGTTTTTGTTAAGACTGATGTCTCCTTAACCAATTAATCCTCTCTTATCACAAAAAAAAACAATAATGATTCAAGAAAATCTTTCAAACAAAATGAGTTATCAACCACACGTTGACGTATCAATCAATCTATCAATTGGACTCATAATAGAAGACGGTTCACTGGATTACATAATAATTATATTGTCTCAATTTTTGTAATATTGTAAATGATTTTTTTTATCAAAAGGAATATTAGAGCAACTCCAATGAAGTCTCTTATAAGAGTTCTTAGCAATTAATCTTAATTAATTAAATCAAATATGTATTTTAATAAGAACTTTTAGAACCGATGACCTATCGACATTAGATTGGGTCTTGGATTTGTGGCGAAGAAAAAAAATGGAATGACTTGCGGTATCAACCATCTCATTCGAAGGAGAGGAGGCGGTGGAAGAAGTGAAGCCATCACCACCAATCGGTTAAGGTATGGATTCTTTCATCTTTCTCTCTGCTGTTATCCGCCGTTAGAGATGTAGATGAAGCACTCGGGATGATTTCTGATCGATTCAGATCCTACTGCAGCGGAATCATTGAAATTGAGGATTGTTGTTGGATTATATCTGCAACTCTTAGTCGAGGCAATTTGGAGCTCGCACTGTCGGTTTCCTTAAGAAACATCTAATCTGTATACTGTTCTCTTCTCTGCTTCTGTTCTCTGCGGAAATAAAAGATACACACACAATGGATTGGATAAATTCACTGCCCAAAATTGAGCTTCATGCTCATCTCAATGGCTCTAATAGAGACTCTACCCTTCTGTAAATACCCCTCAAAATTCATTTTTTCGTTTCTTTCTTACGACTATTGTTCCTTATCTTTATTTTGTGTATTTGCACCTTCTGCAATTACACTTGATAAACTTCTAGCGTTAAATTCGATTTTGAGGTTTCAAATTTGATGGTTTCCGTTCTTTTCATGAACAGAGAACTCGCTAAGGTTTATGGTGAGAAAGGCGTTATTGTGTTGGTTGATGTTGAGGATGTCATTCAGAAAAGTATGTTGTTTGGTCAATTCAAGTGGCATAGTTAGTTTCTGATGATTTCCTAAATATCAAGATAAAAAATTTCTCATTTTGATGAATTTTACATAATCTATCATTGGTTGAAGTCTTCAAGTTGTTCGATTTGATTCATATGCTCACTAATGATCACAAAACAGTGACAAGGATCACAAGAGAAGTAAAACCCTAATTTCAGTTTACATCTATTAATCTTAAAAGACTTATTCTTCTTTGTGACAGGTTGTTGAAGACTTTGCTTTAGAGAATGTTGTATAGCTTGAGTTACGAACAACTCCAAAGGTACACAATTTGGTAGTATTTGCAAGAGTTCTAAGTTAAAGCTTTTACATTTGGAAAATGAGAAACTTTTTGTTGGTCTGTAGAAGAATGATTCTATAGGTATGAGTAAACGTTCTTACATGGAAGCTGTAATTGAAGGTTTGCGATCTATCAATGAAGTAAATATTGAGTTTGTTGGGGCATCTAACTCTCAAAAACTGCACAATGTGATTGCTTGTGATGGAATTGTATTCATTCTTTGTTTCACCCCCGTATGATCTAGTTTCTTAACTGTTCAACATTCTTCTTTACCTTTTATGTTTCTAGAATCATGATGATAGTCAATTGTTGTATTTGGTGTGTCTCATTTAGGCTCAGTATTTGGTGTGACCTCAAGACCTGGCCGCACAGGTGTGTTTTAACTTAGACTCTGATATGTGATTTGGATGTTTAGTCTGTGCTTCCTTATTATCTCATTTCTTGCTTAAATTCATACTTCCTCGGTCCTATTGGTACAGCTTTGAACTTCGTGTTTGCATTTCTATCAGCCCTAGAAAACTTACTTTGATCCCTCGTTTGAGGAACATTGACTCAAAGGCATTCTCCTTTATGTTTGCCCTGCAAAATTACTTATATGTATCTGACCTAATGTGTGCATTTCATTTTTCTTCCCATCTGATTTTGTCTAGTTAGATTGCTTCCTTCCTGTTTATGAAAATTCATGTATGGAATATATTTACAGTGAAGTACGGGTGGAGGATTTGGAGACACTGGATTATCTAGACAACTTGATGGGTAAAGACATATTCACAGGACACTCAGGTTGCTAGCCTTGTCATGAATCCACCCAAGGTAAAATTAAAGTTCTCTCTAGCGGGTTTTCTCCTAAGTTCTTATCACAATTAAGTGACTTATCAGTCGTTTATATGTATATGATCAGCCTGGTGACGATTCATATACTCAAACATGGCAGATGGTATTCTCTCATCCATGGCCAAACGTGCAAAGGTTAGTTTAGAGATTATGATACCCTCAAAAGATGTTTCTCAATCTCTTTACGTGCACAATACTTCTGCAAGAACACAATCATTGTACATGTTTGTAGATGTGATAAATGTTTGATTTGTGCTAAAATGAACAAACACTTGTATAACTAATCAATTTTTTCTTAAGAACCCTAGTGGAATTTTACCATTGGAACCTCCAAAATATTAAAACCAAAACAAAAATTCTTAAATTGTTATAAATCATTATTTTCATTAGAAAATGTTAAGAACTCCTAATAGGATTCCAATGATGGAAGATGGTCTAAGTATATGTTTTTGTTTCTTTGTTTACTTAAAATAAATTGCTGACAAAAAAACTATACACAATAATATTTTAAGAATTAAAGTCAAAAAGATGAGGAATAAATATTAATGACTTTTATTGACTGCATGAAAATTTATAATTCTTAATTGGGCTTTTAAACTCTATGATTTTCTTTATAGCACGACTTTTACAGGAAGTAATAAATAAAAGTTAGGGGAAATTGAACCGACTTTTATTTTACCAAAAATCTCTTGACCAAAATCATTATTATATGTGAAGTTGAATTCGTAAGTAACGCCGGTTTATTTATTTTATCCCGACTATGTTGTCTTCTCTCACAAGTTATAAGTTTGACATAGATAATTTTCAAAATAGATATTTATCAGTGTGTATTCTTAACCTTAGATTCATACTTGTAAATCTTAAAAGAACAACTATATGTGTTGCGTGCACCGACTCTTGACAACGATTTGGTCCTTCCACGATAGTTACTTTACGTAGGAACTAAGAACCCAATATCTTGGTTTTTTATATGTTATGACTAGTTGTTGGGTATGTTTTATAAAATTTGATGGCTTAGAGTAAACCAAAAGAAAAACCAAGATTGATTATTAAATTAATTTTAAACCAACATTGTCTTCTGTTTAAAAAGGTTAATAACGATGATGAAAATATAAGAAAGAAAGAGAGGAGGCTTGAAAATTCAGAAAGTTTTTGAGCTAATTATAGAGAAAGTCGAATTAATAGTGAATTGTTAGTTTTCTAATTATGACAAAACTTATAGCTATTTATTTAAATTATCCTTATATATACTCCTTAATTTTTTCATTTATATCCTTCAAACAATATATTTATGATTCTTTAAATATATTAGTAATGTCGCGATATTGACTATTCCTTTGCCATTCCAAAAAGGATCTTCATTTCTCATCTCCGACCGCTTTTTTAATCGTTAGATACATTTGTCCAAGTATTGCGATGTCTACAGAATCACTCAAGTCAAACAAACTACAAAGATTAAGTTTCAATATTGTCCACAAAACACGACCGGATACGCAAACATTTATGTAAGTATAAATGGTTTTACTCCTGTGTTAATTTTTCTTAATTTCTGATTTAATCTTTCTTAACCTTAGTGACATGATTAATTTGTAGCTTTCTAGTCAAATAATTTATATTAAATTAAAAGATTTAATTATATGTGACATTTAATCTAATGACAAATGATAAATCTACTAAAAACAGATGTATTTACACATTCATAAATTGAGTTACGATGTCTATATTATGTAGAAATTTATCTATTGAATCAATTATTATTAGAAAAAAATAAAAGATCCAACTTTAGTTCCTTTTGCTGAATTTTTTCCTTCTACTTTGTTACAAAAAAATTGAAAACAGAATCATTCATACTGCAGCTACCACTAATCAATTCCCACTAATTTTATGAGCAAAGTTGTTTATTTAAGAGAAAAATGGTTTGAAATGCTTAGTAAGAGTTATAGAATTTTAAATGTTATCTTATCAATGATAGAGGCGAAAACATCATAGGTGGACTGGATCTGTAATAAATGAAGTGGATAGTTGGTAACGAACAATTCAAAGTTACTGTTTCTTTTTTACCAATACAAAAATTAGGAACGAAATTTGCCAAAGCGAGACAAATCTCTTTCCTTAATTCTGTAAATTTTCGTACTGTGACGAATGCATGACGTTCTGAATCTCATGATACAACTGCAACTATTATGTTTTGCACACCCAATAACATAATCTAACGAACGCTTTTTCTCCATTATAGTCTATAATGCTCATTAATCTCAATTACTTTTAACCAGTTTAAAATTTATGTAGTGATCAAGTACACAAATAATAATTTGATATAAAAGATAGGTTATTTAAGCTTGTTATGATTTCTCCACATTATAAGCTAGTTCATTTTGTGCATTTCAAGTAACAAACATTCGATAAGTATTTCTCATTCACATGAACTCAAATTGAGTTTCAACAATCCACCCACACGAATAGAAATGACTCTAAACACATGCAAACTCGAAAAAGGACTTTAAGTGACAAAAAATTCACTATATATGAGCTGGTAGCGTTTTGCAGCCTTGAACCAGTCATTGTTAATAGTTATCAGATTTACTCGACCAGAAAGTGAACATGATATTTTAAACCTTTCGGACTTTTATGTAAACCAAGATAACAACTATAACACCACTTCATTTTCTCACAGAACTAGACTTTCTATTGTGTTCATTTTGGCCACGAACATGCCTGGTTAATCATGAATGAACCTGGAGAATATATATTGACCTTCATTCTCTTAGAATTGGTCCCATTTCACACTCACAAAGTGATTTTTTTATTAGATTTGTTTTAAGGAGCATCTTGTAATACTCCACTTATATATCAAAGCCATGATCAAATCATCAAAAGCAAATGCTTATCCTCTTCTACTCAACCAGAAATAACATTGCGTTATATTTGTTGTCTCGGTTTATAAAGAAATCTGGAAAGTTCAAGACATCATGTTCACTTTCTGACCAATTAAGCTTGACATATATTAAATATGACTGGTTCAAGGTTGAAAAATACTACCCGCTCAAATACAGTGTCTTTCGTTTAAACTCACACGTCTGTCTAGTCTTTCGTGTCTTTTGAGTCAGTTCAGTCAGTTGTGTCACTCTATTGAATCCTTTTTATTATCAGTTAATTTATAACTTATTGTGGTTGAAATTATTTTCATACATCTGGTGGATTGTTAGAACTTCAATTTTGATATACATTTATTATATCATATTAAATGAAATATTGATTTTTTGGACTTCTTACAGTTTTAATAATGAGCATTACAAGTATTATAATTATATGTCAAAATTATAGTAAGATTGAATGAGAAATAATTTATCAAAAGTTGAAATTTGGAAGGTTTTCCATTGTCTTAATTCCTTTTAAGTGGGCTAATAATTTTAAAATAAAAATTTGATATTCAATTGTTAGGCCCATCAGCCCAACTTGCTTCCAAAGCATCAAAGAATATCGATCCCTAGCATCTTTGATTTCTTCTCTTTGAAAAATGGGGGTAACGCCAAATCAACTCCATTTACAAGAAGATTTATTCAATTAATTCAAATCCTAACTTGCCCAAAATACGTTGGATTCGCTCCTATATAATGGGTGTTAGTCCTTTAGGATTTCTTTAAGTTTTCTCCCTTATTCTCAATTCTTACAAAAATAAGTTTTTTGTTTTTATTTTGTGAATTCATAGTACAATGTATAGGTTCACATATTCCATGGTTTGGTGAGGAAATTGTAGTCTATGATGATTGTATCATGGTATTCAAGTTTCTCTATTAACACCTCGCTGTGGGAGATTCATTAGATTCAAGAAAGAGATCAAATCTCGACTTCATCTTTCTTATGTTTTTGTTTTTGTTTAAATTTTATTTTTGTATTTTGTAAGCTTTTTTTAATTCGAATTTGGATTTGTAATCGGTGTAAGATCACTCTAAGTGACTTTGAAATAAAAGGACTAATAGTCTTATTCGGTAGTATGCTTATCACATTATGCTTGAATTTGTTTTTCTTTTGAATCTAGATCTTGGAATCTTCAGTCAAATAGGTAGGGTTACCATCAAGCAACCTCTTTAGTCATAGACATTCAACCTATTCCTCTTTAGTCAAATAGGTAGGATATTATCTATTGAGATAATTATGTTTGAGATCGATTTTCTAATGATTCAATGTCATCGTCTTATAAGATTGACAATTATAGAGATTACTCATTGCCTAACTTATAGCCAAGTGGACTACCATAGTGTTGGGATTGGTTTCTCTCATAAGTTACTTGACACTTCTCAATATGTTGAGTAAATTGAATGTTATTATTGGTTTGTGAATCGATTTCACCAAGATTTGATCTTCGTTATTAAAGAAATCGATTTGAACCAGGTTCGCTTAATTTGAACCAGAACAAATAAAAGAAATAAACTTAAACCAAATTCACTTAATTATAACCAAAAAATAATTATGTTGAGTCAAGACATGGATTAGTAACATGTGTATTTGATTTGAAAATCAAAACGAGTTCTTGAGCTCAAGAACACACGTTTTCTTTTTTCAAGCTTATGTATTTTTTATGAGTACTAAACATGTTGTTATCAATGCATAAGAAAATGAAGATGTCGAACCAGTTTTTATCTTATTGCTTTTCTTATTACTTTTCAAATCTGAAAAACATGAAAAATAGCAAAGATTGCTGAACCGATTACGTTCAACTCGTACACAAGAAATGTGATTTCATTTTGGATTTTGCTTCAGAAACCAGAATAAACCAGTTCACCAGGTTTTTGGTTCACTTAATTTAAACCAAAAATTAAGTCCGGTCATGAAAATGATTTGACAAAAAACGTAGTCTAATTAAAATGTATTTTGATTAAGAACAAATAATTTGCGAGAAGGTGTTTGCTTTTTTCCTTATCTCCTTTTTTGTCGTTCCTTTTGGAAAAAAAAATGGAACCAGATTTTCATTAGTCTCATTTTTTATTTAAAATAAGAAACAAAAAACCGATGACGTTCCCAAGAGTTAAATATGATTCAAACAATGAATCTCTATTTCTTGTTTTCATGACAAAAACACTTCAAAAATATCAGTTTCGTAGTGCAATAAGCATAAAAAAAATTTACAGAATTAAGATTGTAGAACGCAATTACTACAATTGGACAAAACGATAATCTATGAAGAATTACATGTATAAATCGAGGAATAATATATAAACAAAGATATACTATACCGATACAAGAATTAGGAATGAGATTTGCAGATGCGAGACAAATCTCTTTCCTTAATTCTGTAAACCCCCCATAGTGTGACAGATGCATGGGGTTCTGAATCTCATGATACAACTACAATTATTATAACTTGCACAACCCAAAAACATAATCTAACGAGCGTTTTTTCTGTGTTGTACATTCGTGGAAACAAATCATGAAAAAATGAAAGAAGAAAAGTGAAGAGATTGTTGATATTTTTCATGTATATGTTTAAATGAATGGAAGATATGAGATTCTATATCTCCATTATAGTCTATAATGCTCATTAATCTCAATTAATTGAGTCATTAAAATTAATTGTGGAGTTACATAATTAATTAAAATTAATTCATCAATTGTAGAGAAGACTTAGTTTTGACCAAGTTTATTCTCTTTGTCTAAAAATAATTTTTTTATTTCTAACCAATATAAAATTTATATAGTGATTGATTAACAAATAATTATTTGATATAAATGATAGGTTATTCAACATTGTAATGATTTCTCCATAATGCATTTCAAACATAGCATGAACTTATATTGAGTTCCAACAAAAATTTATGAGGATGACAACAAGATTAAGACCTCAAACTTCAAAGAACTTAAACTGAAACCACAACAATCCTGCGTTAGATCCCAAGAAACAGATACACATCAGAACTGCACGAAGCAACGAACTGAGACCAATTAAACACTCATGGAAACAAGATCAAAGATAAATTCGACTAACTGGTCCAAAAAATCCGTTCCGAGACAAAAGAAGCTGAATATAACTATGCAACCCAACTTACTTGCTGATTTAAATCTCTTCATTTTATTTTCATTTCATTTGTTTGTTTATTTTTCCAAAGGTACGAGGAACTTTGTATATACCTTTCATTTCCCATTTTTATTTAACAAACTAGAGATAAAAAATCGAATCAGAATATCGAAGAATACTTATTTTTCTAATGCTCAAAGAACAAAAAAAAAATCAAAAAATCAAAAGAGAGTAGACACGTAAAGCTCGTTTCTTGTATGATGATGAATCTTTGATTCGAATCCTTTTCTCAACTTTCTATCTTTTATTTATTTATCTCTTGAACCAAACAACAAACTTTGTTCCGCAACTACTATATATTTCCCTGTGAACAAAAAAACTGCTCCATTATATCTCCATTTTTAATGATAATTATGCCATTGCATACAAACTTCGGACAAGATGAACAACTTGCAACAACATTAAGCGAGTGGTAACAAAACATAACTTATCTGATTTGTGTTTCCTTTCAAATGAGTGAACATATTCGTATTTGTTGGTTCAATCATCCCACACCAATTATTTTTTGGATTTCTGAAAAAAACTACAAAAATCGATTTAGAAAATGGACAAAAGCATGACGTTGCCTTAGACATTCTGTCTCACTCACTCGTATCTCTTCTTCTTCTTTCTTTTGATTTTTATTTTGTCTTTGCTCTGTCATTTCACCTTACAAGTCATTACAGATACGTACTTCTAACTTCATCTCACGCGTCACGCTTCTCCATTTCGATCTTTCTCTTCTCTAACATTATCAACTTAACTTACCCATTACTTTCACTTTCGGTTCGGTTTTACATGGACCGATCTATAGATATATACAGTCTTTTGTGTCTATAAAAACTGAATATGAAATTTGTGACAAGAAAAAAGTTAATATGAAAACGTTTTATAGGGTTTAGTGTATTTTGTCGATAAAACCAAGCCTCGACTAGAGAGCACATGTTTTTGGTCAGACTCTATGAGATCATATATCAAATTTGATTGTTTTAAAGTTCTTCTCTTATTTCAGTGGTACAACTTAAATGAATAAACTTGGTTAGTAGAAGTAACCTAAGTACAATAATATGGACCACCGACAAATTTGAGTTGAGAGTTATAGATAAACGCATTATATATCACCGGATCTTTAGATATTTACCCAAATAATTATGGAGAACGTTAGCTTTTTGTCGTTTAATGAATGCATAAATGTAATAACGCCATAGTTTTCTGTTTTTTCAGAAAGTATCAAGTCCTGATCAAATCTAAAGTCACAAACTAGCTTAGTGTTTACTTATATAAAAACCACTAATGTAATTTCTATGTTCATCTAATAGTAATTTGCGTTTCTTGCAGTTGGGAACTATATAAACACATTGACTCGATTTCATAAATTTTGTGTCATTACTATTACAAATATGTCCATGTGAGACTTGCCACATGTTGACTGGTAGCTAGCAACAACACAGCTGAATTATAATGGTATATTGAAATTATGAAGGTAATTATCCCAAAAAAGGCACTTTACAAATTTAAGAAATTTCCAAAAAAGTAATACTATGCTTAATTAGAAAATTGATGAGAATCGTAATTTGTGCCCACATAAAAGAGCTTTTGAGGGAGAGAGAAAGAAAGGTTTGCAAAGGAGGCTTCTCTTCTCTCAGACAAAACGAATAAAAAGAAAGAAAAGCTGAAAAGAATCCATGAAAGGTGAAGAATGCAAGAAGCAGAAGCAAACATGTCTCCTTATCTCTTCTTCTGATCTTCTTCTTCTTCTTCTTCATTAGTATTCACCTAAACTCACTCTTCTCTCTTTGTCACTTGTTCTTTTATGTCTTTTCTGATTGATTTATTCTTCGCTTGATCTTTGTTCGGTAGAAGAAAAGTATGGATCAGTATTGCTGCAACAGTGGTGGAGGTTTCAAGAAGGGCAATTTCATTAGAGAGGAAGAAAAATAAAGTTCAATGTCATTGATCAGATTCAGTTTCTCTTATGTAAAAAAATAATGTGACTGTTTGGGAAGTAGTGATATTGGCGAAACGGCTCAATCTCATTGTCACATTATCACTTTCTTTGTTTTGTTTTCTTAATCACTTGTTTTACTTCTTTCCCAAACCAAAATTTCATGTTTGTACTCGTATATTGTGTTCTGTTTGGATATATTTGGATGAGATCCAGATTTTTTCTAAGGAATTATGAGTATAAATATGTTTGTATTAATCATGATAATGATGTTGCATGTCTGTGTAATTGATGTGTTCTATTGACGACACAACTGAGGAAAGTAAGAGAGAGAGTTTCTTGATTTTACATAACAATTTGTATTGGGAAATGTGCTTTTCATAAATTTGGATAGATTGTATTACTCTCATTTATCTATATGCTTTATGCCATATGATTTTTTTTATAAACAAATCAGTAGTTATAATGATTCAACTAATAATTCACACATCTAAAATTCAGTTTTTTTTTTAAGGTTAGATCTTGTCGACCTAATTGTAGATTAAAAAAATGGTAAATGATATAGTCTAGATTATCATCCTTTGCAGCTAACTTATCTTTTGTAAATTTTTAAAAAGATATGAAGTACAAAAAACAATAAATTAGATTTTTTATGTAAAATGTTATTGGGAAATGTGGGGTATTTAGATTTGCCTTTCGCTTTGTGGGATTTCTTGTGGTCTCGATGTCCGAGTCAACAAATGTCACCATCACATGCGTCTTTGTGTTCCAACTTCCAACCATTTACTTATTATACAGATATGTAATGTTATAGTGAACAACAACAAGACTTTTTAAGTGGGGCTCAAATATATGGACTATTTATCACATAAGGCCCTATTCATTGTTCTTAGGCCCATAATTCAACGGCTTATAAGATTTGGATTTGAGAGGGCAAAGCAAGTATTGATAAATTTTGTCATTTGGGCTTTTAAAACTTTGTCCCATGATTGGCTTTTGGTCTACTACTAGTTTGCCAAACTCGATTTTTGAAGTTACTATATATACTTAAAATTTGTCTAAAAAATCAATATTTAAGAAACAGAGGGAGTATAGTATAAGAACAGGTTATTTATTGTTTACCATAATCACATAGGTGCTGAATTTTTACACTGTATATACTTTGAAAATGCTAGAACTAATGACTTCAAATTCCACTAATTATATTTATGATTGATGACTCAGGCTCCATTGCTAAAATGCAAATCCAACACTGTTCTGCTACACATTGATATTGTCACAAAACATATATATAATTGGTCCTGATACCAGAAAAAAAAAAAAAAAGTAACCATAATTACAAAAGACTTCAGTGGAATAAAGCATATATAATATTTCTGCATATATATAATAATTGATGCAATTTGCGCATATCAGAATAATGGTCCCGAGGGTAAAAAAGATGAAACATACATATTACTTAGAAAAAACAGAGATGAAATATCCAACTTTTGTTTTTTACTTGGTGCAAATTATTCTACTTTTACAATACATTTTCATGAAAATTCCATTATTTTCGTATGTGTACATTACTACGTTATGCTTAAAGTTTTACATAAGAACATAATTGAAACAGAGAGCATAATGATATTGATCTACAACTAGAATTGTCCCATCAACTAATCTTCTCCACTTTAGTGAAAGACACATAATTTTTAAGTCTTACAATTTCGGTTGGATTGTTATTGATTTTGTTGTCATCATTTTCTGTCATATTATATGTGTGAAGCGAATACATAAACATGAAACAAGTACAAAGTTGCATGCATGATGTTGAACTGAAAGCATTGATAATATGTGACACAACAAAACAAAGTAACTGGTTTCATATCATCTCGTTGCTTACCTCATTTTGCTCATCCCATTTCGGCATTTTGGCCACCTTTCGTTATTGATTTTATAAACCAAAATCAAAATTGGTTTCATGAATATATTTAAAATATATATATATATATATATATCATAACTACGAATTTGCGTGCAACGTTACGCACGATGCAAGTGGGCAAATGCATGATTGAATATTTATTAACAAAAACTTTACTATATATTTTCTTACCGATAATTTTATTAAAATATACCATTCGAAACGAGGGGGTCATGAATGTTTTTGCAGTAACGTTATATATGATTGAAAGAGGAAAAGATAGAAAAGCAATAAAATAAAATAAAAGACAAAGATGTAATTATTAGAGCTTTCGATTATATTAATATGAAAGTAAGAGGAAGGGGCCAAAAGGTGAGAAAGAAAACATAGGGTCAAGAAAAGAAAGAATTAAAAGTATAGGAACTTACTATAAAAAAGTAATATCATGCACCTTAATGAGGCAAGTATAGGATTCTCCAATGTGAGGATTTTCTCACTTGTTATTGCCCGTTTTGCTTCGTATATCTCATGTTGATGCGTTTTGACATTTTCATATAACATATTCTCTATACATGCGAATCATTATATATTATTGATCTTTAAGTTTCAAAAATGTAGGTAGGGAGATAACGAATTTCTAATTTCATCTTCTCGTAAAATTATATTTCATTATAGTTGAAGAAATATTGGAAAAAGACAAAGAGATGTAAGAGAAAGAAGTGCATTTTAGCGTGCATGAGTTTCTCTAGCCTGTTACTTTGGTAGTCCGTAGTCCTACTACCATTTTATATGTATTTTTTTACTTCATTTAAACTTCTCTTCAAGTTAAACCTTTTTTGAGAGGTAATAGAGAGTTTTTGGCAAAAGTCTCTCAAACCAAAGTATAATATTTTTATTATAAAAAGGCTTTGTAAATTTTAGAAACTTTTACCTACATTTTTCAAATGAGAAATTTTCATTTTTTTTGTTTTGAGATACTCTTTTAATTAAATTATTTTATTTTTTATTTTTCTAGGAGAAAGACTCGTCTCACCAACAAACTATTTCATCTCCTGTGAGAGAGACTATCTAAGAAAGAGTTGTTTGATAGACCCGAGATTTCTTTTCAAAATATAACAAAGCAGAGATTTTTTTCCTCTTTCTTTATCTTCGTTTGCTTTTACTTTCTCTTCTTTTTCTATGTGTGTTTGTGGGCACAAACCCAAAAATAAAGTTATGTTGTCTCCTCTCTTCTCCTCTGAATTATTATTGTTTACTTCTTCTAACTAAAGCTAAAGCTTCAATGGTGGTAACTAAGAAGAAGATGATGATTCATCTTCAACTTCATCTTCTCTTCTTCTTGTTTCTCTGTTTTGCTTCTCTTACTCTCTCTTCTGAGCCCAGAAACCCTGAAGGTTACAAACATTACAACAACAATTGCTTTACTTTTTGCTATTTATGTTCAAAGATTGGATTTTTTTTTAACTAGAGAATAATAATCCAATTCTGAGGTTCTCACGAATTCTGTGTTTCTTACAGTGGAGGCGTTGATTGATGTTAAGAATAATTTGCATGATCCTCATGGAGCGTTGAATAACTGGGACGAATTCTCTGTTGATCCTTGTAGTTGGGCTATGATCACTTGCTCTTCCGACAACCTCGTCATTGGACTGTGAGCTTCTCTTTCTTGTTTTTTTTTTCATTCGATTTTGTTTTGTACTTCGAGACTTCATTAATGGCAACAATTCTCTCTTTCTCTTTCTCCAATGGTAGAGGAGCGCCAAGCCAGTCTCTCTCTGGAGGTTTATCTGCGTCAATCGGAAATCTCACAAATCTCCGACAAGTGTAAGATTACGACATCCTCGGATCTTCCGTCTTATTTTTGAATTCACTTCTTTCTAAATTCACTTTTTTTTATAGGTTATTGCAAAATAACAACATCTCCGGGAAAATTCCACCGGAGCTTGGTTTTCTTCCCAAGTTACAAACTTTGGATCTCTCCAACAACAGATTCACCGGAGAAATCCCTGTTTCCGTTGCACAGCTAAGCAGCCTCCAATATCTGTAAGCTTAGCTTCTTCTTCTCTGTTCTTAAATCTTGTTTACTATGTAATGATAATATTGTTTTCATTTAGTTCATTAATCATATCACCTCGTACGAACTGAATTTCAATAGGAGACTCAACAACAACTCCTTCTCTGGGCCCTTCCCTGCTTCTTTGTCTCAAATTCCTCATCTCTCCTTCTTGTGAGTATACAGATTTGTCCTTTTACCTTCTGAAGATTGTTTAGTTTTTGTCTGTATTAGTAATTTTCTGATTTTTTTAATAATTTCAGGGACTTGGCATACAACAATCTCAGTGGCTCTGTTCCTAAATTCCCAGCTAGGACTTTCAAGTAAGCTTTGTGTTTCAAAATTTATAGTGATTTCACAAATTCTTGTGTTTAAGTCAGGACTAAGTCTTACTTTTGTTTGACTGTTGGTTTTAGTGTTGCTGGGAATTCTTTGATCTGTAGAAGTAGCCCACCTGAGATTTGTTCTGGATCAATCAGTGCTAGTCCTCTTTCTGTTTCTTTGAGCTTTTCATCCGGTAAAACTTTGTAATGTCTTTTTCTTAAATTTACCTGTTGTAATGATCCTTTCATTAATCATTTTGGTTAATTGAGTGTGTAGGACGCAGGTCTAATAGATTGGCAATAGCGCTTGGTTTAAGCCTTGGCTTTGTTGTTATACTAGTCCTTGCTCTCGGCTCCTTTTGGTGGTACCGTAAGAAACAAAGAAGGCTACTGATCCTTAACTTAAACGGTCTGTCAATTTAAGATTAGTGTTTTATATACCATTTTGATCCAGGAAGATATTAAAAGTATATAAAGTTTTGCTTTTAACAGACAAAGAGGAAGGGATTCAAGGACTTGGGAATCTTAGAAGCTTTACATTCAGAGAACTCCATGTAGCTACAGATGGTTTCAGTTCCAAGCACATTCTCGGAGCTGGAGGATTCGGTAATGTGTATAGAGGAAAGCTAGGAGATGGGACAATGGTGGCAGTGAAACGGTTGATGGATATAAATGGAACCTCAGGGAATTCACAGTTTCGTACTGAGCTAGAAATGATTAGCTTAGCTGTTCATAGGAATCTGCTTCGGCTAATTGGTTATTGCGCAACTTCTGGTGAAAGGCTTCTTGTTTACCCTTACATGTCTAATGGAAGTGTCGCCTCTAAGCTTAAATGTAAGTATAAGTCTTAAATTGGCGCCAAATCTTGTTTACAATGACTTTTAATAATTCTGTTCACTGTTGTAGCTAAACCGGCTTTGGACTGGAACATGAGAAAGAGGATAGCAATTGGTGCAGCCCGAGGTTTGTTGTATCTACACGAGCAATGTGATCCCAAGATCATTCACAGAGATGTAAAGGCAGCTAATATTCTCTTAGATGAGTGCTTTGAAGCTGTTGTTGGTGACTTTGGACTCGCAAAGCTGCTTAATCACGCTGATTCTCATGTCACAACAGCAGTTCGTGGCACAGTTGGTCACATTGCACCTGAATATCTCTCCACGGGTCAGTCTTCTGAGAAAACCGATGTTTTTGGGTTCGGAATACTCTTGCTAGAACTTATAACGGGAATGAGAGCTATTGAGTTTGGTAAAAACGCCAGCCAAAAGGGAGCTATGCTTGAATGGGTAAGCAATGAACTCAAGTTCATTTTAAGATCAACCCACTTTTAACAGTTTTAACAGTTTTTTGGATGTTTTAACTATGAGTTAGGTAAGGAAATTGCATGAAGAGATGAAAGTAGAGGAACTGTTGGACAAGGAACTCGGTACTAACTACGATAAGATTGAAGTTGCAGAAATGTTGCAAGTTGCTTTACTATGCACACAATATCTTCCAGCTCATCGTCCTAAAATGTCTGAAGTGGTTTTGATGCTTGAAGGCGATGGTTTAGCCGAGAGATGGGCTGCTTCGCATAACCATTCACATTTCTACCATGCCAATATCTCTTTCAAGACCACCTCTTCTCTGTCTACTGCTTCCGTCTCAAGGCTTGAAGCACATTGCAATGATCCAACTTATCAAATGTTTGGGTCTTCAGCATTTGATGATGATGATGATCATCAGCCTTTAGATTCATTCGCCATGGAACTCTCTGGTCCAAGATAAGACAGTAAAAGAAATAAAGATATCATTTTGACAGACGATGGATCATGGATCAAACCTAAGGAAGAAGCTCTATACTTATATAATATAGACATATGTATATGGTGGTTATTAGTTAACTGATGAAAAATGTGTCTACAGTTTGAGATTTTGTGTTCGTAATCTTAATGTGTATTTTTTTTTTGAAACACTCGTAATCTTAATGTATATAAAAAGGTATTTTTCTTGTGAGTTTGTTTTGCTATTTTTGGGTTGGTGAAGGAAAAACGGTTTATTTTGCTCCAGCATTTATGATGACTATGAGACTGATTTGTTTGACTCTTTCCTTTTGACCAGAATCTGATTTGCTTTCATTATCTCACTCAAAAATCGAATCAACGTAATCAGAATTTAGCTTTTGTTGTTATCATAAGCTGCTTTGTGGTCCTATAAGCTTAATGTGATGCGACTTTTGTCTAACTTTGACTCTCATGTGTCATTTTCAATTTTTAGTACAGACCAAACAACTAATATCATCCACGAAGTCTTTCACACAAGTATCTTATCAAAAATAATAATAATAATAATAATATTCTAACAAGACAACGTAACACGGGGTCGTTTAGAAACACAAAGAAAAACAAGAGACTAAAACAACGCCGTAGAAGAAAAAAACAGAACATATAAAAAGGAGAATAAAAAAACAGTGATTTACAATTTTGGCAACAAGTCAAAGCTTATAATAGTGTTCCAAATTAGAAAAGTACTAATTAGTATTTCTCCGCGACAATTTTGGCGACAAGTCAAAGCTTATAATAGTGTTCCACTCCCCTTAAACTTGTGAAATATTCCTCCAGGCTTCTGTCAGACAAACTTCTTAACCAGCCATCTCCAGCTTTTCAACTCTCATTGTCAAGTCTTGTTTATACTCCAAATCTTCTTTTGCAGCTCCCTCCAACTCTACTTTGAGATGTCCAACTTCTGATTTGTATTCATATTGAACTTATACTCTATTTTCTTATGTTGTCTGGCATCTAGATTCTTACCGACAGCCCACTCCACTACACCAACTGGAGTGCACACTGTCAGATATGCACATATCCTTGTGCCAGCATTAAGATCGATCTTGTTTTCCCGAGTTCTTTCTATATTTTCAAACTTTCTCATTACGCTCAAAAACCGAGGAGTTAAATTTGGAAATCGACCAAAAACCTTCACCAAAAAACCGCTCAACCGTCTGGTCTGCCTCATCATGAACTCCCTGAGAAGAATCTCGTGGAAGAACATGTAGTTCACGGTTAGACTTGCCTTCTGCTCCTAGCTCTGAAGCTCGCTCAGCTGGCTGTTAAGCTCCTTCTCCCGCCTCTTAAGTTCCTTTAGCTGCCCCAAAATCCGGCTGTTCATGCATTTCGAGTCCATAACAGCGCACGGAGGACGGGAATGCAAGGTACGACGAGCTTCTCACATCCTCATTTTCATTCCGGCCTAGCAAAAAAAAAATACAGAACTGTTACTAAATCAGAAAATGAATCTAGAACCATAAAATTCAGGTAATCTTCTTAGTCAAATCTGCCAAAGATCCTTACAGAAACACAATATACTCATAAATGAACAAAATAAATGGCCGTCAGATCCAACCAAAATCAAAAGTCCTAAACCAATTCACATATAATGCAACATACTGCATGTTGATTGTCAAAATTATATAGCTTATTAGGACAGGAGAAAAAAACAAAAATAGATTCTGATTTCATGTTAATTCCTTAAATGGGTTCTCCTTCAGAAATGACCAAGAGTGTGGGTTGTAGAATTGATGATCGATCATTCTGGATGTTTATCCCAGGATGTTTTCTGTTCACGACCTTGATTCGAAGGTATGATGTCTCTTAAGACTTGATATGCAATTTGTCAAAGTTTAGGACCTTTTCTTGCTTTTTGAAATCTGTTAGGAGACAAAGAAGGATCCATTCTCCTCCTCCAATCCCATTGTCAAGTGACCACATTAGCAGCGAGGCAGAAGTGATCCCAGTTTTGCAGTCCGACCGAGCTTGTGACACACATTTAGACACTCTAGTACCTGTGCAGACGTTGTATGGTCCAAAAGATTCAGGTGTTACGCACAGATTGCTTGGGATTTTAAACGAAGAATCAGTAGCAGTGGTCTTTCCACTTCCGGGAACTGAGAAAGAGGTCCCACCGTTACTTCCCAAAACCGCAATCCAAGCTGCGTTATCATCTTTAGTCTCTGGAAATACAAACTGATATAAGAAAACCTGTTTCTCATCAAAGAAGCGCCATGAATTCCCAAGGATAGATGATGAACTCAAAACTCCACCATCTTCGTTGATGATCTTCGCTTTGTCATTTCCAGCTGACCAATATACTTGAGGGGTTAAGCTGTTTACAGATAAAACATATGTGGGATCTACATCACCTAAAGGATGGTCAGATACCTCTATGGAACGTCAACTCTGGATAACTCAAATACTGCTCATGGAGTTGGACCTGAGCAGCATCAACAACACCAAGATGAGACTAAAACTAGCACAAGAAATCCGCTTCCTGAGGTAACAAACCTTGTATTTATAAGAGAAATTTGGATACTCTTTTGGCCATCACCGATCATAATAATCTAGCCGGACCTATTCACTGGAGCCTTTTCATTTGCACCCCCGCAAGTTCATGGTCAATTTCATGGCATTCAATATTATCAATATCCTGTGGTATAAATTGCACATAATCATTTTGTCTGTATTAGTAACTTTTTTAAAAAACTTCAGGGACTTGGTTTACAACAATCTCAGTGGCCCTGTTCCTAAATTCCCAGCTAGGACTTTCAAGTAAGCTTTGTGTTCTGAAATTTGAAGTGATTTCACAAATTCTTGTATTTAAGTCAGTAGGACTAAGTCTTGCTTCTGTTTGACTATTGAATATAGTGTTGCTGGGAATCCATTGATTTGTAGAAGCAGTCCACCTGAGATTTGTTCTGTATCAATCAGTGCTAGTCCTCTTTCTGTTTCTTTGAGCTTTTCATCCGGTAAAACTTCTTATTCTTGTAATGTCTTTTTCTTAAATTTACCTGTTGTAATGATCCTTTCATTAATCATTTTGGTTAATTGAGTGTGTAGGACGCAGGTCTAATAGATTGGCAATAGCGCTTGGTTTAAGCCTTGGCTTTGTTGTTATACTAGTCCTTGCTCTCGGCTCCTTTTGGTGGTACCGTAAGAAACAAAGAAGGCTACTGATCCTTAACTTAAACGGTCTGTCAATTTAAGATTAGTGTTTTATATACCATTTTGATTCAGGAAGATATTAAAAGTATATAAAGTTTTGCTTTTAACAGACAAATAGGAAGGGATTCAAGGACTTGGGAATCTTAGAAGCTTTACATTCAGAGAACTCCATGTAGCTACATATGGTTTCAGTTCCAAGCACATTCTCGGAGCTGGAGGATTCGGTAATGTGCATAGAGGAAAGCTAGGAGATGGGACAATGGTGGCAGTGAAACGATTGATGGATTTAAATGGAACCTCAGGGAATTCACAGTTTCGTACTGAGCTAGAAATGATTAGCTTAGCTGTTCATAGGAATCTGCTTCGGCTAATTGGTTATTGCGCAACTTCTGGTGAAAGGCTTCTTGTTTACCCTTACATGTCTAATGGAAGCGTTGCCTCTAAGCTTAAATGTAAGTTTAAGTCTTAAAGTGACAGTCCAAATCTTGGTTTCAATGACTTTCAACAATTTT
This sequence comes from Lepidium sativum, assembly GCA_023374145.1. Classification (NCBI taxonomy): domain Eukaryota; kingdom Viridiplantae; phylum Streptophyta; class Magnoliopsida; order Brassicales; family Brassicaceae; genus Lepidium; species Lepidium sativum. The sequence continues at coordinate 17,376 of JAKUCM010004809.1, read as the reverse complement.
GTTCATTGTTGTAGCTAAACCGGCTTTGGACTGGAACATGAGGAAGAGGATAGCAATTGGTGCAGCCCGAGGCCTGTTGTATCTACACGAGCAATGTGATCCCAAGATCATTCACAGAGATGTAAAGGCAGCTAATATTCTCTTAGATGAGTGCTTTGAAACTGTTGTTGGTGACTTCGGACTCGCAAAGCTGCTAAATCACGCTGATTCTTATGTCATGACAGCAGTTCACGGCACAGTTGGTCACATTGAACCTGAATATCTCTTCACAGGTCACTCATCTGAGAAAACCGATGTTTTTGGGTTCGGTGTACTCTTGCTAGAACTCATAACCGGAATGAGAGCTATTGAGTTTGGTAAAAACGATAGCCAGAAAGGAGCTATGCTTGAATGCGTAAGCAATGAGCTCAAGTTCATACTATTACTAGTTACAAGATCAACTCACTTTGAACAGTTTAAACAGTTTTTTCGATGCTTCAACTCTGGTTTAGGTGAGGAAACTGCATGAAGAGATGAAAGTAGAGGAACTTGTGGACAAAGAACATGGTACTAACTACGATAAGATTGAGTTTGGAGAGATGTTGCAAGTGGTTTTACTATGCATATAATCAAAATTTCGACATAGGATGGATCAAAGCTAAGGAAGAAGCTCTACAGTTATATAATATATGCATATGTATATGGTGGTTATTGGTGAACTGATGGAAAAATGTGTCTCCAGTTTGAGATTTTGTGTTTGTTACGTTGATGTATATAAGAAAGTATTTTTCTTGCGAGTTTATTTTGTTAATTTTTGGGTTGGTGAAGGAAATGCGGCTATTTTGATCTAACATTATGATGGCAAATGAAGAAACTATGAGACTGATTTGTTTGACTCTTTTCTTTTGACCAGAATCTGATTTGCTCTCATTATGTCACTCAAAATCGAATCGAACAGTATGAGAATTTTGCTCTTGTTGTTATCATAAGCTGCTTAGTGGTCCTCCAAGCTTAATGTGCTGCGACTCTCATGTGTCATTTTCAATACTTAGTACAGACCAAACAACTTACTGAACAACACAAAACTACACGACGTTGTTTAGAAACAAAGAGAAAAACAAGAGAGTAAAACGTCACCGTATTGGGAAGAAGAAGACGAAAACAGAACATATAAAATGGAGAACAAAAAAAATGATTTACAATTTTGGCGACATGGCGAATCAGTCCTCTTCTTCTCCCATCTATTGCGTTTCTTTTAATCAAGATAATAGGTGAGTCTTTTCTTTTACAAACGGAGATTGGGAAATCATTGAAGTTGAATTCGATTCTTCTTTTAGATTTTCCAGGAAATTTGTTTGCTTTTTTCTTTTGTCTTCTCAGATAACGTAACACAAAAGCTGCCCTTTTGTTGATGTTGTTGGCTTCTCGGTTTTTGCAGTGGTTTTGCGATTAGTTGGAAAAATTCCTTCAAGATATTCGATTCTTCCACCGGCAGACTCTGCTATGAACGAGGCAAGTCTTTTATCAGTTATCATTATTCATTTAGACGCTCACGTTTGTTTTTGGTTGTGCAATTTCGGGGGTTTAATCAAATGACCTAATTTTTGTTGTCTGTGTCCTTAAAATTGAATCTTTATGCGTTTATAATTGATGGGTTTGAGAGAAAATATGATCAGATGAATCGAATTCATTAGTATGAGCTGATTTTGAAGACTAGACATCAAACACTTATTAGTTTTGTATATTACAGGTTGGATAGTTTCTGAATACTGAAAGCCTATTAAAAGCTAATGTAGTTGGCATAGATCTATCCTAGATTTACTTCAAGCTCAAAGTTTGATCTGAAACTCTGGACTGAAGTCGTTTGGTTTTTACTTGTTGGTATAGCTACTGGAGCTTTTGTAATTGTTGAGATGTTGTATAGCTCTGATCTACTTGCCCTTGTTGGAGCTGGAGAACAGGTTTGTACTTTATAAGCATTGTTCGATAATCGGATATTATCTTATATGATTAATGAAATATATATATATATATATATATATCTAGGCTTCTCTATCCCCGAGGCGTCTTTGTTTATTCAAGACCACAACAGGTTCTTCTCTTAGGGAATTGAACTTTTTAACTTCTATACTTGCTGTTCGTATGAACAAGAAAAGGTTAGTTAGGTTATCAATTTTTCTCTGATATTTTTGCTTTATTGTTTTCGTATTTTCTTTTAATATTGAGTTCATGGTGCTGTGATTGATTCTTATCAGACTTGTTGTTGTGCTGCTAGAGAAAACATTCGTTTACGATTTGAATACTCTTATAATGCTTGATACCATCGACACCGTGCCAAATCCAAAAGGTAGCTCATGAAGTTCCTCATTAGAGTTTAACCGTAACAGTTCACTGTAAAACAGAAAACAATGTCTATCTTTGATCAGGTCTTTCCGCGTTCTCATCATGTCCTGAAGGCTGCTATTTAGCTGTTCCAGCTAGTGTGACAAAAGGATCTGTTTTGGTATATAACGTCATGGAATTGCAGTCTCACAGTGAGGTTTACTAGATGCTTCACCTAATTCTGCAAAAAAAAGAAGTGATTTCTGAGTTGCAGAACTAAACCCAGTTATCAACTAATCAGATTTTGTTGCTTCTCATTGTTAACTCGAGTATAGATAGATGCACATCGCTCTCCATTGGCTGCAATTGCACTCTCTTCAAATGGCATGTACATTGCTACAGCATCCGAGCAGGGAACTCTAATTCGAGTCCATCTTGTTTCTGAAGCAACTAAGGTGAATTGTTACTCTTTCGATACATCATCCAAACTGTTTTTTTCTACAGATTCTAAATCGTTTTTTATTATATATGCAGTCATATAGTTTCAGGAGAGGAACTTACCCATCTACAATATATTCACTGTCTTTTGGACCATCTACAGAGCTTCCAGATATATTGATTGCAACGAGTTCTTCAGGCTCCATTCATGCCTTCTCTTTGAGTTTGGCCATAAACCAAAGGTGAGGATAAAGATTCGATCTCTTACTTCCCTAACACATCAGTGAGATACGTAACAGTTTTCAGAGTCTACTCAGGAGCAAAAGATCTACTAGCTTTCTTGGATCAGTTCTTCCAGATAGCGTGAGTGATGCACTAGACCCAGCTCATCATCACGTGCTCCAAAACGCCGTTTCTTCCGGAATTAGAAGGTGAAGGCTATTCTCTTTTTGACGTTGCTAATGACCTATTAGGCTATATCACCTAAGAGGTTGATTGTTTGTTTCTTTCTTGTTTGTGTGTACAGTTATGCAGTGGTTAGGAAGGTAGACAAACTTGAAGGAACATCATCTTCATCTCTGTTCACATCTCTTAGGTAGGAGCTAAGGATATCCCAATGTGAATCTGCGACTATATGACAAGTTTTGAAACAGAATGAGCTTGATGATCTTGCGTGTTTCTCATCCTTTTCAGAGCTACGGTATCGGTTATTACCAATAATGGGTATTTCCAGGAGTATATACTAAGTATCAATGACAAAAGGGAATCTTTATGGACACTGGAACGTGAATTCAATCTCTTCTCGATGAGTCCATGACCAACGGGTGATGTATAAACCACTACCGAAGGTATACAAGTACATGGCAACTTTTTTGTATATAACAATATGTATATTGGGTTCATTAAGGATCTTTTCTAGAGTCTCTCATGTTCTTTGGTTATTCGTAGTGCTTTCTGTATTGTACTCTAGATATATATTCAAGAAACGACATACAAAGTGTTTCTCTATAGAGTTCTTTTCATCATTTCCATGTGCCGAGTGTTCTCATCCTGAAGCTTGGGCTTTCGATTTTTTTAATCAGTTTGGGTTTTTTTATTGTTTCGGCCCATTTACCTGCACTGTTTCGCTGTTACTTCATTAACTGTGTTCTGTTCTGTTGATTATTAGATGTAGTTGACAACACATTTTGTGGGTCTATGCCCGATATTGTATTTTAGCCCTGTTTGAATCAAAACATAATGCACTACAAAATTTGGTTTCCGAATATCCAAAATATGCTTTTGGTTTAAGGTCAATTCAACATCGTATTCTGTCGCGATTATAGCAAAAACGAAAAAGTGTTAAGAGAAAAGAAGAATTATGGGTAGGTCAGATTACACGTGCGACTGGGCCAAACCACAAAATCTATTAATTTGTAATCCCAATACAAAATCAGTTTGGTATCTTAAAACAATATTATAACATCACTAACATGTTGGTTAAGTTAAAGTAATTGGGTATAAATAACCAAATTTAGTAATTACTTTTCTTGTTGAATTTATTAATGAGCAGAAAAATTAGATTAAATATAGATCGTTAGATCATCATAGGGACCACGTATCTCTCGGTAAGATGCTTAGTCCTTGAATTTGGACAGATGCTAGATCCACCACAATGCATACGCAAATGCAACATCGAGAAGCTTCTGTTCTAAATATATCAATAATTGCTATTTACTTTATTAACTCTATGATTTTATCATTATAAAATTTATAATTTGACTTGTAGACAGAAGTAGATAGATAGTAAGGGAATAAAAAGATAGATAAGTCAACTCTTCTAAATAAGGAGAAAATCCTAATATATTATCCTCTGATGACTTGGATTAACAGCTAATTACAAGGATTACAATTCTGTTGGAGTTAAAACCTTAAAATTATTTAAAATTAGTCACGTCTCTCTCTTCAAGACAAAACAGTTAAAACCTTACAACGTTTTCTTGGGTCTTTTTCTTATCCAGATAATCTTCTTCATCTCTTTCATAACTTTTCAATTTCTTTTCATCTTTCACGTTTTCTCTATTGAGCCCAATTCTTATCTCGATCCGATCAACCTTAATTCAATTTAAAGATTTCGTCTTTTGTTGTTGGGGTTTTTGTTGTACTCTGCAATTGAATCCACAAAGTTTTCGCCTTTTATTTTTCCCAGGGAAAGATTCTGACAAGGATTCTTATTTCCTTAAAGGGGAATTTGAAACTGTTCTTAGTTAAAGGTGATTCTTCATCAATAATGCTTTTGTAATTGAGAGTTACGTGATTACATGTTGAGGCTTTAATATATTTATGAGGGATGGGTATATACTAGCAATAATGCAGTCAAAAAAATTCAATTTTCTGTGAAGATTTTACCCTTCAATACTTTATCCTCTCTCTTTCTTGAGTTTGTTCTTATTATAACCATTCTTCTGCTTCTTCTTCTGGTTCCAGCAGCTAAACTTCCTGCAAATTTGTATTGATCGTAGATGAGACAATTCGTTAGATCATCATCTCTCAGCAGAATTAGATGGGCTCTGAAGAACATTCAAGAACGCAATTCTTCAACTTTTTACTCGAGAAGCCGTAAAGTTTTGATTGGTGTCAATCAAAATCAAGCTCTGGTGAACACAAGGACTCATAATTCAACTCTGTATTCGAGGTTAAGTACCTTGAGAGGTTTATCAGCAGAAGCAGTAAAAGCAGCTGATCCTGCTGCTAGGCTCATCGTCTCAGGTTTTTATTTATTTCTAAACGAATTCTATTAATCTCAGAGTTCGAGTTTAGGAATTAAATGATCTTGTGGTTTGGATAATGGTAGATGTGAAAAGAACAGGTCCGCTTGTTGAGTATGAGAGAAGAATCAATGATGGTGAGCTCCTGACTGGTGATATCTGCCAAGTATGATCCAAATAATAACCACTCTTTTACTTCATTGAAGCTTTAGAAATAAGAGCAAATGCAATTCATTTTACTTGCGGCTGAAAGTTGTGTTTGAATGAAATGTAGATTAGTGCATTGACAGAGCTTCAGAGGCTACATGATGAGCTTGTGGAATCAGTAGATACATGTCGTTTAGATCGGTACAACACTTCTGATAAATTCTCAAGGTAGTTCTGTTGTTTTTTTAAGTGTGTGCCTTTCTAATTCTCTGTTAGGATTGAGAACATAAGTCTCACACAAACCTGTCTTTGAGTGTCAAACAGAAGCCGTTGGTTTTGGTCTCGGCTCATGTCTCAGTCTTCTTGCTCACCAGTCAAAGGATTATACCTCTATGGAGGTGTAGGCACGGGAAAAACCATGTTGATGGACTTATTCTTTGATCAATTGTAAGTTTGTCTGAGGTTGAGCAAATTTTATATATCTCCTCATCGAGCATAGCTCATGGCAATTCTCTTCTTTCATTAGGCCTTGTAGTTGGAAGAAGAACCGGACACACTTCCATGATTTCATGTTGAATGTTCATAGCCGCTTGCAGGTAGGGATTATCAAATTTCCAATTTTTTGTCTTTCTACTTTAGTAGAAAGCTTTAGCCTTTCGAGATAGCCAGTTTAATTTCGGGTCAAAATGTTTGCAGAAGCACAAGGGTTTATCAGATCCTCTTGAAGTTGTTGCCCAAGAAATAGCTCATGATGCAATCTTAATATGTCTAGATGAATTCATGGTATACTCTTTTTTTTCTGGAAAGTGATCATCTTTTGATAAACCCCATCTTAAGTTTTTGCTTTTTGGGTACTATTTCTGTTGTCACACAGGTAAGTGATGTTGCAGATGCTCTGATACTTAACCGACTCTTTGGACATCTCTTCAGCAATGGCGTGGTGAGTGTGATTCTTACTTACACTGCGTTGCTATATTCATCCCTGTTCATTTGGACTAACCTGACTTTTGTCCATTCTTTCAAAATCTGTATAAAATATAGATTCTTGTGGCTACATCAAATCGCAATCCTGATAAACTCTACGAAGGAGGACTCCAGAGAGATCTCTTCCTACCTTTCATTTCCTCGTTGAAGGTAAGCTACTTTACTTCCATTAATCCATTTTTATTCACCTTTTTATTAAAAGACTGCATCAAGATTCCATTATTGCAGGAACGATGTGTGGTTCATGAGATCGGCTCATCATGATTACCGGAAACTTACTTCGGTACCACTCTTGAATCCTCTTAATAACTCCCTATACTGTCTTCAAGGTAAAGAAAGTTTTGACAATTGGCATGCTTCTTCACTTGCGCAGGCTGAGCAAGGTTTTTATTTCATCGGTAAAGATCTTTCCACCCTTTTAAAACAGAAGTTCCAACAATTGATTGGAGACAATGTTGTTCCGCGTTCACAGGTAGTAGAAGTGGTGATGGGAAGAAGCTACAGGTATAGTTGATACTAATTTCTGTGTGCATCCAATACTCTGTCTGGACATATAAGTTATTCCTCAGACCAATGCTGCTTTATGATCAGATTCCATTAGGTGCCAATGGATGTGCATACTTTCCTTTTAAAGAGTTATGTGACCAACCTCTTGGAGCTGCCGATTACTTGGGATTGTTCAGTAAGTTACTCCGCTTTGGCTCTCTCTCATCTGCAAATCTTGTCTCTAAACAGTGCCTCTTCTCCTTCTTCCTGATATTGCAGAGAAGTTTCATACCCTTGCCTTGGAAGGGATTCCGTTGTTTGGGCTTGATAACCGGACTGCTGCATATAGATTCGTCACGCTAGTCGATGTATGAAAATGCCTGGCTCCACCTCTTGATTTCTTGTTTTCTTAAGATCGCACAACCAAGCCTATCATCAAATCTGATATATGGTTTAAGAGTTGCAGGTGATGTATGAGAACAAAGCGAGGTTGCTGTGTACAGCTGAAGCAAGTCCTGAGGAACTTCTGGAAAAGATCGTAACAATCGCAGAGGCAAAATCAATGGCTCCAAGAACATCATCGAGGTCAAGAAAGAACGATGTTTCTGAGCTCTGCGTGGATAACGAATTAGGTTTCGTGAAAGACAGAACCATCAGTAGGTAATATTAACAGTCTCTGTGCTTTAACTACAAAAAATTATTAGCTTGATTGGATTATGCCCATAAAATGAGTTTGTTTATTGTGTAGATTAACAGAAATGAACAGCAAAGAGTACTTCGAGCAGCATGCCTTGACACATAATGTAACACACATACAAGATCTTTGATTGTTTGTTCATGGGATTCAATTGGATCCATAATAGCTTGTTGTACTTTCTGTAAGAACCATTGAAAGGAAACATTGAAAATCGAATTTACATCTATACCAAAGCTGAAAATGGTTGCATCTTTTTAGTACCAATGCATCAAGAACAATATCACATTGCAAGACTAACCAGATTGTTGCTAAACACCAAGTGGTAGAAGCAAAAACATAAGACGTCACTACGATATCAATGACTAGTTTTGGAATGAAAGAGAGTAGGAGCCAGTGTTGGGATCTTTGACAGCCTTGAAGTTGTCTACACTCATCCCAAATTTACCCAAAATTGAGTTTCCCATCTCCTTCAGCTTGGCTAAAAACACAAAAATATTTGCCATATCATAATCAATGAAATAATTGCACAGAGCACGCTGTGAGAACATTAAATCTTCTATGAAAGGAAGGATTACGGTGCATTACTCAGAACTTACCTATAGCCTCTTCTTTCATCTTTTCTCGCTTCTCAGCAGCAAGAGGTTCAAGACGTCGAATTCCTTTCCTAGCTTGATCATTTGAAGGATCAAGTTCTAAGATCTTCTTCAAGTCTACATATGAGAAGAGAGAGAATCAGTGTGAACTTCACTCAACAACCAAATACTATATAAGCCTATAACAAGTACTTAAAGTTAAAAACTAACCTAGAACTCCTTATTTATCTAATGAATCGTTTTCATGTGTAAAACTCAATAATGACGGTGCATTGCTTGAAAAACAATACTCATGAACTTACCTGTGACCGCATCTTCAAAGTTTTCAAGTTTCTCGTGAGCTTCTGCCCTTCGAACCAAGGCCTTAGAGTAGGTAGTATTTAGCTCTAATGCTTTCGTGCATTCCTTGACCGTTTCTGTATATTTACCCTGACGAAAAACTCAAAGAAATCTTCAGTATTGTCACTAACTATACCTATCTGCGATCAGAATTCAAGAGACCAAGAAGTAAATCGAAAAGCATGACATACCAATTTGAGAAAACATACACCTCTGTTTAGATGGCATATGGATCGAAGCTCTATAGACTCGGGATACTCATGAACAAGCTCTAAAGCAAGCGCATACTTCGACAATGCCTCTTCGTAAAGTCCATTAACGAACAGTTTGTTACCTTCCACTTTAGCTTCATTTGCCTCTGTTTTGTTTAATTCCACTTGAGCTTCATTTGCCTCTGCTGCTTTCTCCTTCCAAAAAAAAAAGAGAGGCTAATTTCAATATCTGTCAACACTAGATTTGAAGCATTCTCTACTAATTTCACCCAAAGGTTCAAAATTTAACAGGAAATCTGAAGCTTTTCCCCTAGGATCAATTCTCATGATAATCCCCTAATGAGTTCATAAACCCAGAACTGGAAAACCCTACAGACGAAGGTAACCGATTTCCAATTCAACAAATTACGGAATCTGTGGACTCACCTTGTTTGATCCATTGCCAGCTTCTCCTTCTAGATTGATCTCTTCTTCCGTCTTCTCAGGTTTATCCGATTGTTGTGATTCCTCCTGCTGACTCGTAGCGGCGTCGTTTTTCTTATCATCTTCCTCTCCTTCTTCATCGCTCATTTCACGTTCACTGGCAGTTTCAAATCCGTCGGAATCATCTCCGTCGACTTGTTTCGCCGCCGTCGCAGCCATTGCTTCGGGCTGTGGTAAAGATGAAGACGATGGCTTTGGTTTTTCGTTGATTAGGATCTCTTCTTCACTCTCACTTGACTCGATCAGTACCATCTTCAATCTAGGTTTCTGTAAGAGTTTGCACAAAAATTTCAACGCAATTTAGCAATCGTCGATCTAGCTTTCCTAAGAAATCAGAACTCAAGCGGAAGTTCTAGATGCTCAATTTAAAACGCCATCGTTTGTAGAAATGATTAAAGCTTTTATTGGGCCTACGACGTTAGGCAATTTCAGGCCTTTATTGGGCTTACAACGTTAGGCGTTTCGGACCTTGTATTGGCCCATCTAATAATGTTTTCTTTTTGTCGGAGCCAATCTAATAATGTTTAAGTTTACATGTGTTACTCTTTTTAATCAAGTGTATTTTATTAAATAAGAAAAAATGTAACAACGTTTCTCCAAGCATTATTTCTACATTTTAAAAACAAAATAAATCTCTTGTTAATTTAGTATTTTGAGTAAATGTCGGCGTTTATACAGCCAAACAAACACATTTTTCACGAAAAGTGTTCTATAATATTATTGCATTATTATAGGAAACGTCAAATTCGTATACGTTACAACTCTCGAATCAAATTTAATATGTTTAACGAAAACGAAAACTCATTCATATTGTGCTCCCAAATAAATAAATAAAGGCTATTATATATTATAAAAATAACAAGAAATATGGTTTTTTTCATTTGTGATAGTAGCTCACAAACAACATATGCTACTATGAGAAGATCAATATACAAAATTACAATCTTAAATTTTTGTATAATCTCTTCATTTTCAATTTAAGTTATAAAAATCTTTGTTTTAACACGCAAAGCCAGCTTCGACCAGCTCGCTTAATTTATTGTTCCTTAATCTTTCTTTGTAAACTTCACTTCCGTGCATCTCATTCTCATACCTAAATCACATAAATATAAAGTTATTAGACTAAATTGCATAAACAAATAAAACAATAATTAGAAAAAGAGGAATAAATTGTACCTTGGAGGCATTGGTATCAAAGGAGACAAACTCTCAACAAGCTTAAGAGCTTCTTCTTCTGTGTTGAACAATTTGGTTGAAGCAGAAATATCGAGCACAAGCTCAAACATCTTGGTATGCTCTAATATGAACTTCTGCTAAAAACTTAACGTCCACATATGCCAATACTCCATACTTATACATTTGTGCAGCTCCTTTGAGGTAAGACATAGAAGGCCTTGCGTTGTGTTCTGCGACCGATGGTCCAACGATTAGACCAGGGTTAATAGAAACCATGTTTAGCCTACGGTCCATGCTGCTTTCTCTGACAACATTTTCGCTAATGCGTGCCATAACTGCATCCATATACACTGACCAATGAGTACTCATGTGAGTTTGATACTATTTAGTAAGAAAAAAAAAGAGTAAAATATTACTAAATGTAACAAAGTATGTGAATAGTATTAGATTTCGACATTTTTGTTCTTTGTTCTACTCGATGCAAGACAGCTATACACGTTAATAATAATGTCCTCGAATAATTTGTTGCACAAGTTAGCTAAGTCCATTTATGACAATTATATTCAAACCAAAAAATGAACATGTGACTTTCTGATGTAGTTTTTGTCATAGCTATTTATAAAAACAATATCATATACTCGTAAAAAAAATATTTCCTATATTTTTACTACTACATTAACCTTTTAAAAAAAACAGAATCGTTTTCTTATCTTAATAAAAAAAAACTCGTACTTTTTTTTGTAGTACTATTACCAACAGAATCAATCTATTAAATTGTTTATGTTTGTTCAACCAAAACAATCATTTGCACTTAGTTATTGAATATATACAAAATTAAAATATGAGCCCTTAATTTCCCAAAGGCAACTTTAATAGAAGCAAGAGAAGTACAATGTACTTATGTAATGAGTCATGGAAATGAATATACTCAAGAGGCCTCTATATTCAATTAATCTGCCCCTTCAAGGATATTTTCTATGTCGTCCAGTTATATTATTCGAGATAATGTGACTATACATTTGATCAAGACCCAACTTTGGCTCTTCAAAAGATACCACTAACTAATTATTTCTATATACTTCAAAATTCAAAATTTATATGATTAGCTTCATTCTTATATATCTACCAATAATCAAAAACATTAAATAAAATGTCAGCCTATAAACTTTTAAGTTGTGGGACCAATTTGATTCACCAAAATTTATAGTAGCAAAATGTAAAAATTAAATAAGGGAGAGGACAAAATTGCAAACCTTCTTGTTGCGACAGAAGTCTTGATCACTCCAACACTTCTCATCAACATCTTTCTGAGTTTCAACGTTTTGTCTCCAAATTGAAGCTGTTAACGAAGAAGAAAATACGATCTTATCTATACTCTCTGTTCTTCCACATGCTTCCACTACATTGATTGCTCCTCTCACCTCCAAATCCACTTCTTTCTCCTATCATGAATCATTCAAACAAAACCCTCAATCTCAAGCAAAACTCAGAATCTAGACAAAGATGATTGAAGAAGTCATTCACATCGTATCATTCAGGGCTATCTAAACAGAAGAAAAGACAACGTTACATGTCTTGAGAGAAATGTAAGAAGTAGTTATACATGTCTTTAGAAGTAGGAAGAGAGAAGAGGGAAGTATTAATAAGAGAAAATTGGGTGAACTAGTTTCTGTTGCACAACTGGTCATCCCAATAGCCAAATTCCTACATAATGTAGGTGGGGGGACTCGATCTCTGGTTGTGCAAATGAGGTACCTTATATGGATTTACCCCCTGCCACTAGGGTAAAAATCATTTGCGACATGTGTCTACTCTGACAAAAATATATAGATTAACACAAAAAATATATATAATGAAAAGTGGTTTATTGACAAAACAAAAATAACAAGTGGTTTCATTTCGATTTGTACCTCGATGTAAACATCTAAAATTTTTCATCAAATAATTATTCAAATTTGGGTGATGGTAATATATTAATTTTTTCAGTTTATATTTTATATATTAAAATAGAAAACATTTTTTTTTATTTTGAATATGTTATAAATTTTACAATAAAATTAGGCTATGGTTCATAACTAACCTTGCAAATGGTCTTTGGGCTAGTAGCAAGTGGTAAATTCACTAAAAACAGGCTTGAGATCGAGTTTTGCTGTCTATATTATGTAGGAATTTAGTTACTGGGCCGGCTAGTTGTGGCTCAATGTTGACAAAAAAAAACTAACCTTAAAAATTCAAAACTAATAAAAATTTTGTTGGAAAAACTTAAAAAAGAATAAATAATAATAATATATTAAGTAGAAATTTGATGCTTGATTCGGTTCTAACTTGAGTTTGAATTTGTTTTTTGGGTATATAGATATAGGACACATTTTTATTACTTTTCTGGATTCGCTTCCTCTAATTCGGTATTTTGGTTCTATTGATTTAAGACTTATTCGAGTATTTTTAACTTTAAAATATAGTTCATTCGGTGTACATCGAGTTCGGATTTGAATATTTTTATATAAAAATTCAAAAAAACTAAAAAGTTAATAGAAAACTTTAATAAGCTAAAATTTAGTTTTTTATTGGATTCACGTTTAGTTTTTCAGGTACATAGATTTAAGACCGATTTGAATGTTTTGTTTGGTTCGGTTCATCTAATTTGGATTTATTTAGGTTTAGGTGTCGGATCTCTAAAAAGATATTCCAAATATCAAGACGAGTCTAAAAAACTAAATAAAGACGGATTAAAACAATCAAATCCCATGTTATCCTAGTTTCAAACAAAAACTGCCTGAAACAGTTTTTATAATAAGATATTGAGGGTCAGTGTGGCACCCTAACTCGCGATGCCTACGTCCGGATTCGATTCAGTTCAGTCGTGGGCAGACCAAACACTTAGTCAATTTTGGTTCTTTTATGTACTTAGTAATTTTTTGGTTTTGTAAGAGTTCGATAAGCCCAAAAGTATGCATAAACTAATCAAATGAGGTTCTAGTACAACAAAGTTTGCAAGGTCCTAGTTTATCCCAGTCTTATTCCATCCTTCCTCACTCTCGCCTCGATCTCGCTCATATTTAGCCACTTTCACGGTCATTGGGTAAAACATCACATATAATCACACATATTGGGTAAGCAAACAAATTGCTTAGTGAGTCGGTCATCCTATCCCACTAGGTCAAACCAGAAACACATCAAACAATAAGCAATCAAGTCAGAGAACAAGCAGTATTCATGCATAGAGTTCGATCAGATTTGCTGCCTCGGTTACCTAGATTCACCCGAATCAACCCAAGCAACAATCATGAACGAATACAGTAATCAATCGGTCAGAATACCCAGTAAACGAAAGCAATCCTAATCCGTCTAAGTCTTAATCCCACTATTGCCCGAAAACGCACCCAGATCGGCCACAACGGTCCCAAAACTCATCTTTGCCTTAGCCTTTTTCAGACACCTCTTAATGCAAATTCAGTCAGGTTACTCAGATCTTGTCTCGAACACTCTTGGTATGTCCTTTCTCTTGCTCGAAATCAATCAGAATTGCCTTAGAGCACTTCGCAAAGATTTCTGGTTTTCCTTATAGATTTTCGTGATTTTTCGTGAAAGAATGTGGATGCGGCGGCTTTTACTTGTATTTATAGGGTTTTGGGTGAGAAACACTAACCCTAATTCTCCATGGATGGGCCGGGTCCAAGTCCATCTAAGTTGGACCAAGTCCAACCCGCGGGACACTCACTCCATGGCCCGACCCAGACCGCCCCGACCACTATCACTCCATCAGTTCGGACACTTCACTCTGAACATTATCACTCCTTGTCTGAACTCACTACATGTCTTAACACTATCATTCCTTATCCGGATACTGTCACTCCCTTACCCGAACACTAGCACTGCCTTGTCCGGACACTGTCACTCCCTTGTTCCGGACACTATCACTCCCCTTGTTCGAATTTCATGGACTTATCCGATTTTTCACTATCTTGTCCAAATTTTCCCCTTTTTCAACCTGATTTTCCCGACCCAACTTCCCCTTCCCTCGAAACCATCCAGAATCACCTGAAGGGTCCGCAGGACACGGGCGTTACAGTTAGCTCCTTGCATGTGCAAATAGTGTTTTCGCAAAGGCCCATGTGCAAAAAAATATATTTCTTTTACACATTAAGGTCCAAAACAAAATTAAAGTTAAAAATTCGATTATATAAAGTTAGCTTTCAATAGTTAGTAATCAACGAAATTTTTCCACATGCCAAATCCAACGATCTAAATTTAATATGTATTTATATATTTTTTAAAATAAATTATTGTGATTGTGATATCTTATGATATATCTTATTATATAAAGTTAAATTTCAAAAGTTATAAGTCAACATGATTCGTCTACATGTGGAATCCAACAATCCAAAATTCTATTATAAAAGTTGAGTTTCAAATCCTATAATATAAAGTAGGGTTTTAAAATTTAGTAATCAACGAGATTCTTCCACGTGTTGAATCCAACGATCCAAAATTTTACAGTATCCTATAATTTAAAGTTGCATTTCAAAAATTAGTAATTACATAAATTTTCTATATAAAGATGGATTTCAAAATTAGTAATCCAACAAAAATATGAAATTCTAAAATATTATTCCAAATATATATATTTTTATTTTATAAAAATAAAATCGTGTATCGCAGGAGTTGCATATCTAATTCAATATAATAGGGTATTTTATAATTTTTTTGTATTGGTCATCTGATATATCAAAGATAGACCTGAAGATATCATATGATTATATTATAAAAACAATTATAATAGAAATGAAAGTTTGAGTTAGAAAGAGAGTTAGGTTTCGAGAACACCAGAATAAAACAAACTTGGGTAAACAATTACATAAGCAAAACACACACAAAGGTACATGGCTTCTAAAACATAATTAATTACTACTATAATATAAAACTTAAAGATTATAAGACAACTAAATAATGTTTGACAAAAACAACCTAGAAACAAAGAAAAGAAGAATATTAGATTATTGGTTCATTTCTTTTTTATTAATTAATATTTAATTATAAAAGTAGATTATATTAAAATATTAGATTTTTGTGAATAAGAGACTCAAAACTAGAGACATGTGGATGGAGATAGTCTAAGCAGTTAGTTAGTAGATAGAGATTTCGGTATGAAGACAATTTACATGGTCAAATTTCATCACTAGAACCTACTAACGTCTCTTTCACTTGAATTCTTTCTTTTTAACCTATAGTTTTATTTACTACTAATCTACTCTTACTCTCAAAAAGTTTTATATAACATTTTCACATAATTTTCGTAGTTTCAAAAACAAAAATGAAATACATTTAGTTACCTCCAAAAAACTAATATGGTGAATTAATGGTTTAACCAATTTTATTACGTTTGATTTGATAAATTGAAAGTTTCAAACCCAAAACCAATTGTCTATAAGTGGACTAACGTTTACATTATATATATTAGGTTGAAATGACTCCATTTCCAATGTAAAATATGTTACTATTTAACACGATTCATGATTTTGTTTATGTAAGGTGGTTGAAAAAAGAAAACAGCTAAATAGAAAACTATTTGAAAACGGATAGTTCACTTTAACGGTTGGTAAAACACATATAAATAAAATTGTTTGGGACTGACGATCAAATTACTCCAAACGACTATCATAACCACTGATTTCCAAATATCTGTGTTCAATAGTTGATTTTAAATGAAATTGTGGTTGGATAAATATAAGCAAGTTTAATGCTACCAATGAAATCTACTGTCCTATTAATTTCGTTGCCGATAAAGAAGATGTTTTGTGCTTTTTAATTGATCCTTAATACCGAAAGTCCGAAAGTAAAAGGTACATTAATTAACTTCATCAGCCATTCGTTATAGCCATTTGGTTGCAAAGTTGCAAGTTGCTGATGATGGCGATTGATAAGAAGAATACAAGAATACTAGTATTTTCTTAAAAATTGAAAAAAAATTAAACTTTTCGTGTGGCTAAAGATTGACGAATCATGAAACGTTGGGACCCAATTGTGTTTAGATTCCTTCTTTTGAGTTCAGAAAGCTGACTTGTGTCACATTTTCCGTTCACGTAATTCGACCTCTTATTGGTATATTGAGGCAAATGAAATACAAGTGTTTAATCATAAAACAAAGTGAAACTATGCGTTACAACATTGAGTCTCGAAGAAGATTTGAGGGTTCCTAGAGATGTATATATTGCAATGTCACATAAGTCTTAAAAAGCAGAGTCCGAAGTGAGTGGCTTAAGGTCGAGACTAAGAGCTGAGACATGTGACATTATCTGCTTATGTTTGAAAACGATCACCGCAATATTTGGTGGATGATTGAGAATGTTTAGGAGTTTTTGGGTTTCATGGAGGTCATTTTCGAATGAGATGCAAAATTGTTTAGTGGAAGAACGACTTAACTAAACAGACACTTTTCTGGGCCTCACAATATTATTCAGCCCAAATTTTTTATGGGTCAAGTCCATGGAAACAATCATCAGAAAGGATTTGTAAACATATAAAGATGTACACATTTATCATAAACTTACCTTTCGAAATATTCAATGGTTTTTTTGTTGGGTGGACAAAAATCCGTTATATAATCCAAAACTTCAACCCTAGACAATATCAAACAGAATTACACGATTTACCAATGATTTGAAGTTGAAGTTTGGTTGAAATTTGATTACATCAATTGACCTCTAATATAAAAATAGGATAGAAATTGGTTTACAAAGTAAAATAACGTAAGAAGAAACAAAAGATAATTG